>JABEEM010000896.1:0-18262 GCA_013363185.1 Fusarium secorum
GTATCCTGGAGCCCACGGGCTTAAATTAGAGTCGCGTAGGCGATGCCAGTAGTGCTGTCAGATATTAAGGTGAATCGTGTATATTTCTTGATCCTTTCGCAATCGAAGGACCATTGAGACCTTATATCTTTGACTGGTTCCTTCTAGGACTTGAGTCCTAGAAAGTCCTAGATGAAAGTCCTACGATCTAAGTTTAGGGCGTCAAACTTTAATCCTGAACCTTAATCCTGAAGTTGAGGGTGAACCCTCCAACATTCAACAAATACACTCATCCCATACGAAGCCTCCGGGCCTCTTGCATTTACCTTCAATCCCTTCAAGGTATCCTTTGCATATCATGTCGTCCACTTTAAAGTTCTGACAAGACTGGCTATCCTTAACGAAACTTATCCCGATCTCAATTTCTTTTTCATGAGAAATTTTCTTCCAGTCTGAGTAAGTAAAAGGCACTTTCTTAAACGCATTACAAAATGATTGTTCCATTTTTAACCTTACTTCTTCTTGCAAGGTAGAGCTATTATCTTCATAGCAAGCAGGTTCTGGTTTCCCTGCTTCTCGTTTTGAGTTGCTGGTCGGACTAAGTCTGTACGTAGAAGTTGGCCCAGTGCCTGTACGGAATGTCGATGCAGGTCTTTCCGACGTAGCGATCGAGCTGATTGTCTCTTTTGGCTCTGTAGCTGATCCAGTCGTTGGATTGGCTGTCGAATCTTGGGCATCGTTTGTTGCTCCACTACCAGTTGGTTCGGTGCTAGTAGACAATTCTGTTGACGTAATAGTCGTAATTTCTTCACTAGAACCTGTGATAGTAGTGGCTCCAGTTTTGTGATGGCCAATTTTAGGGGGCGTCGGCGTTGTTACGTATTGAGTGTGACTTAGTGCTTGCTGTTCTCCATCTAGCAGGAGAGTTTTAGGGCAGTCCCCGGACCATACAGCCGGGGGAATAATTGTCATCTGCGGGCTGTAGGGAAGTTTGTATGGTGACGCAGGATCAGTGCGAAGTTTATTCGGGTCGACTCCTGGGTTCAACTTTTCAAACTCCTTCATGTTTATATCTGGAAGGGCCAGCGCAACGTCACTGAGCAATGTATCACCTGGACGAGGTGTCCAGACCACATAACGGTAGTTCGCATCACAACCCAAACTCAATAGTGGATAGATGAAGAACCAGATTAAGAGATTCATTTTCATATAAGTACTGTACAGCACGACAGTTGAGGTTTATGAACTAAGTATCTGCGTGCCCACTATATAGTAAATACAAGGCTTTCGAACTAATACATTTAGTACGTATCATACTACAGTCTTGGCCGAAATCAGTATGTTGATCTGCGGCTATTAATGGTAACAAGGTATTATTATATTTTCCTCTCTTTCTATCATTAGTAGACATAGTAAGTAGCTTCTTTTTTCAATAACAAACTACGCTTATACCTGATTTTGAAAACATACCAAATGCTTGTTTATACCCTCTGGGTTGCTCTGAATGTGCATGAAATTCATGATCGCTTCTCACTAAGTATTAATAACCTAGGCGGAAAACATGGAACTATTCAATCATGTCGCTAGAGGGTTACTGAGACTTAAGCTCCCTGGCCCAATTCTTCTGATCAAACGCAACATACAGCCAATTTCCGCCTCAATTCCCTGCAGAATAGTGGCCGTTTTTGTTTTCATAGGTAATAAAGGGAAAAGAAAGCAAAAATGTATAGTTAAGACAAGTGGAGTAAGACAATGCTATAAACCGGGTAGAGACTAATAAAAAAGTATACAATAGCGGAGTAAGTGCTCGTGTCTTCTCGTCCAGCTTGTGATCTGGCAATATACTAGATTGAAAGTGGACGAGCAACTCATGCAAAGCACTTTCAAGGCATATTCTGACTGTGAGGAGTCATAGCACTTAGATTATGCCCTATACTGAATGGGATCAACGAGGCCCGTAATGATGCTTTACGAATCCAGAAAAGTACCTCCTAGATCTGGCTACTCTCTGTGATGGTGAATGAAATTCATTCATTTCCTTTACCTTTTATTCCTGATAGGCACCCAGGACCTTTCAGTTGCCGTAGCCATCCTTAAAGGCCAAAACAGCAGGCCACATTGATCATTGATCTAGCCTGGCAAATCTTATGTTTCACGGTCCTAATGGCTCATCATGTCATGAAAGTGGTTTAACGGGTTTTATGTCCTCTCCACCCGGCAACTGCGAAGTCATTCGCGAAGGATTATGTGTCACAATAGTTTGAGTACATAAAAGGGCTTCGTCCAAATCTAGCTGTTCCGGTGTCTATAAACACTCTTTTGTTCCGTATCAGGTATGACTATAATTGAGTCTCTTATGCGTCGGAAACCAATCGCGCCAAGGGTCTCCGATCGGTTTGACTGACTCCTTGCCATATGCGATGAAAAGAATTGTGGGGCTGGCAGGCACAAAATTAATAGAGACAAAGTCTACGTTGTTTGCACTAAAAAGACTTGGAAGTTTAAGACTGCCAAGGTCCGCGCAGCAGAAGAATAGAGAGTTTTTATCCTCGATGTATCTTGACTTCGCAAAATCTTGTCTAATGGTACCGAAGTGAGCATACTGCCGTATCTCTGGTCTTCTTCTCAAACCAAGAGTAACAGAAACTAGAGGAAGGTAAGAATTGGTATCGGCTCACATAAACATATGAAGAAAACGTCTTATTCCGAACCAACAAATACGAAAGATGCGAAGGAGGTTAGTACGTTACGGGCTAGTTACTCTCCGGTTGGCAAGAAGGGTTATTAGGCTGCCGTTGGAAACGGAACCATGGTTAATCAGAAGCCTGCAGACACGTAACCGGGCAATGAGGAAGACTATGAACTGTCTCCGAAAAGCAAACTTCAAAAGCCTGTCCAGGAGGTACTGAAGCTTATTTCCAACAAGCCATGACCTCTCTCGATCATGACGCTAACCAGTTACATAATGCAAGTATTTCAATCGCTCCAGTGTCTTGCTATTTTAGCTCGCAATCCCAGCCTGGCTCGAACCAAATGGATGATGTTCTCGAATGCTACGACTGAGCACCTTTCCAACACCTACTATTCATCCCTTCCCTACCAATTTCTTAACATTCTACTTACGACTAAGGACTGATAAGATTCTCATCATTTCAACAGTTCCATGTTCGGGGAAGCTGTGGTGGTTGATCCGCCACATACAATAAAAGTCTCGGCGGCACATGGTTACAAGCCGGGATAAAAACGGCGTGATGCCAATTGCACTATAGATTACTACTTCTTCACGTACAAACTTCACGCACATACTTATAATGTATCTTTTCGAAATAATTTTGAATTAATATGAAGCAGCCTAGCGACTTAACTATGTAAACGAGCAAATGGAAGAAACAGATAGTGGAGGAAGAAGAGTACGCCAGGCCTCACGAGTCTAGTAGGCCTTACTGAGCTGCATACGTTTCAATTGAAATGAAATGGCATATAACCCAGACAAAGCTTCCAGGTTAATTGTCTTTCCTTCAATCCCTTAGGCTATCCTTTGCATATCATGTCATCCACCTTATAGTCCTGATGGACGATACTGACTATCCTTAACAAAACCTATATTCATCACAACGATTCTTCATAAGAACCTTTTCTGCCAGTCTGAGTAAATAACCGTGATCATCTTGAACACCAATACAATGACTCCATAACACATTTATGTTGCTTCTTTCTAAAGGGTAGTACCATTATTTTCAAAGCAAGCAGGTGCTACTGTAATAGTGACAGGATGCTTTGACTTCACCATTCCCCATCCCGCAGCAGAGGCTGGGGCAGTCCCCGGACCATACAACCAGAAACATAATCGTCATCTGCGGATTTTCAAGAAGTCTGTATGGTGACATTGGATCACTGTGAAGTGTATTCTGGTTCATCCCTGGGTTCAATACTTAAAACTCCTATATGGTCATGTCTAGAAGGGCCGGCAAATCGAATGTGCCACCGGGGCGAGGTGTACTCAGCATAATCATAAATCGCCATGACTAGTTAAGCTTAATAGTAGATAGACTAATAGCTAGATTAGGAAATTCACCCTCGTAAAAAAATGATAGTTGAGGTTTATGAATTATACTTCCACGTGAACACGAAATAGTAGATGCAAGGCTTTTCAATTAATACATTTAGCATATATGGTATTAGAGTCTTAGCAAAGAATATAAAAATCATCCAGGACTATAAGCATCAACCAGGGATGGATTTCATAGCTTATTATATTTTCTATCAAATATCTAGTGAGTACTGTTGTTGGTGGTACGCTGTCCTTGCATCTAGGGTAAATCACATAAGAATGATTTATTTAAACTTTCCTTCTTTATTGCTCTAAGTCTATATAGCTTTCCTGGTTATTTACACACACACAATGTTACTGAAAAAATGATTGAACTATTTGATCAAGTCGCTGGTGGGTTATTAGCACCTGAGCTCCATGACTGGGGGTCTCTATCTAGACACAACTTACTGCCGGTTTCAGGTTTGGGTTGATGATTGCCTTCTTTACCGGACAAGGGGGCGTCAAAGCGTAAAAGGTAGCGTAACCTGACCTGGGCGGGATCATAGCAAGTGTACTTATTGTATTGGGAGTCTGCTTCAAGGAAATTTGTCTTCGGTTTAATCGTGGGGTATGGCTGTCGAAGTTGAGCATTTGAAGAAAAGAAGAAGAAATTAAGACAGATATGCCTATAATGAGTGAAACTTACCATGTTGACCCCTTTGAGAGTCTTATGAACTTTTTCTGCGTCAATCCACTTGCTTGGACCGACTTTACCTCGGGTGTAATTCTCTTTGCCAATCGCGGCTTCACAAAGAAGAAGCAAAGCATCGCTCCTAGTGTTGCAGTCCTGGGCCGCCACGGACGATATATCGGTGAGGTCAATGCCCTTGGCGAAAAGAGAACCAGTCAAGGGACCTCTAGGGGGTGGAATTTGAAGACCATGGCTAAGAATACTACAGTAGTTTACGGCTCGGGAGCCGTGCCAGAGAAGATAACGTTTGGAGTCCTTGTCAGGATGATACGGCGAGGGTTCTTCTCGAAGATTAATGCGGAATATATCCTTTACTTCATAGTTGTCAAAGGCTCTATGATTGTTAAGATATTGTTTGATAGTCTGGAATTCAACGCTCTCTTGACTCAAAGCAGTCATCTCTTGGAACTGACGATTGAAAAGCTGCACCTCTTTTCCAGAATTGCTGGCAGCCTTCATAATTTCATATGCATTCTTTAATTGCCATAGGCCCTGGAGCTGTTTGGCACTTCTTTTCCATGTAGACAGATCTTGAATATGAATTCCATCTGCGCTCGGATGAATTTCATGGTCCTTATCGGTTTTGGCTTTCGTTCGCTTCTTATGACTCCTTCTGGCCAGGGCAGCCTCTTTTTCGAGAGTCTTAAATTGCAGTTCGATATCATAATCTTTGAGACTCTCCAGGCTATATTTATAGCCTAAGGCGTTCTTAGCCATGTTGAAGCCTTCCTCATTGAAAATGAGTTGCATCAACTTCTGAACAGGCTCTCTACCATTGCTAAAAGCATATTTGCCATCTTGGGCTTCATCGTTGCGATTTTCCCAGTCTAGACCTGTCTTGTCTTTGAACGTATCCCGGAACTTGTTTACAGCGTCATCCACTGATCCATCACCAAGGGATCTTTCTACCCATATTTTCCCATTGCGACCAAAACTGGTCAGTGTTTGGAATTTCGAGGCACCAGAGTTCTTTACGACTTTAATATCGTAAAAGTAGGATGATTTCTTTAATTTTGCCTCGTAGGCATGCTCAGAATCCTGAGGAATATAAAGGGAGAATTTTTCAGGTGTATTCTCGAAATCTTTCTTGCCGTCGTCTTCCGCATTGGGTCCTGCTTTGGTGTTGGACTTAGGGGCCTTTCCTCCAACCCTGTTGTTAGGCGGTGGCGATTCAACTTTGAATCTTACATGCTTACCCTCCATAATATCATCACTTCTATTGTCTAGACCCTCAACTGTCCCGTGGGCCCTAGCAACAGGGGAACAGTGACGAGCCTTTTTATATAGGTTGGCTCTATTATCAGAGATGATTTTGAGAAGAAAATCTGGATCAACAATCTGAGGGCCATTATCCTGGGCTTTGCGGATCTCGTTTTTCTCAGACGGACTTGGTTGACTACTGGTAATGTGAGTGGTGTTTTTATCGACTTTGTCACTATAAGACCCTCCATACATGACTATGAAACCCTTGACGAGCCTCTCAAGAGCGTTCTTGGTCACCACAATACGATAATCTTTCAGAGGCTGTACGTTAGGGCTCCGTGTGGCAGCTCTTGTCATCCTCATGTTGAGAGATATTAATGATCCAAAGCAGCCCAAGAGTGTAGAGTGACTGGTTACTACGCGGAACAGGCTCAATATATGGCAATATTGGCTGTCGCAAAAGGACCTTAAAATAGGCATCTTCCTTCCTCGTGATCATGGACGTATATATAGCGCGCACAATAGCTATTGTTAAGTCATGTCAAAACTACCACATGGCCCTAGAACATATTAGAGGCCCAGTATCCTCTCTGAATATAGATCGATCACAGCAATTATGACAAAATCTTGTACTACGTACATGTGTTACTCCTCAACACCAAGAGTACCTGAAGGTGGATTTTGCCGCCACAACCTGACATGTGTTCAAACACTTTTACCTTCCCCCACAACGTAAATTGGTTATGTTCAGAAGTCTTGAATTGGGCGAACATTTGAAGTTTCTATACACCCCAGAGTGTGGGATCTGAAGACGGCCTCGTTGCAGCATCACCAGCCAGGAAGGATACGGTCTCTGCCCATATCATATCAAAGAAGACCAAGGCTTCGAAGGTCAAAGGCTTTACAGTGTCTTATTGACTCCAGCCACAGTGGCATTCACTATCAAGTTCAATAATTTCAAGGTATCATTCTAGGCTACCTTTCATGTTTAGTAGTTTTCTCATGACTATCTATCATCTAGTAATCCCTAGACCTTCCCCTTGATTTAGAAAGGAATTAGAGTTCGCTTGGTTGGATAGCTTGCTGGGAGGTTTTACAGGGTGACAGGAATTACTGATCTACTTGCCATTTAGTGTTCTAGAGCTTAACCCTGTTGATTTTATACTAATCTCAATAAGGCACGCAATGGCAATTGAACACCGATGTGCACAAGTTTCCAGTCTTCTTCCGAATATTCCAGATAGTGACTATCGGATGTAAGAGCATCATACTCACACAACCCCAGCCAATTCCAATCAAATATATATTCACCCACGGCCCTCGCGACAGAGGTTTACCAAAAGTCTATGGCTGTGGCCTTTGGTGATTAAATTTCCCCCTCGGTGTGTTTTTTAATGCAAGTTCGCCTGGCAAACAGAGCGCTATAAGACTCTTATCTTAGCAAGATCAGACGTACTTCTATTAAAGTTTCCTTCTACATTGGCCAATGCACCGGGATATAGTAACTACTAGTATCAGAATGTAGAATACTGAATTAAAGTGATTGTGAATTAACAAAAAAGGACGGGCGCTATGTTATTTCTGCAAGTCTTACTCGACGCTAGTTCCAACATATCCGGATAGGCCAAAAGCCTCCTCTTCAAAATTTAGGCTGTGCAGTGTGGGATGCATGGTAGGTAGTTGGATATATAGATAGCATTCTATTTTCTCATCCTATGTATATCGTCAACTTATTAGGATGACATTTGTGCGCCTATTCCTGGATACTGTACCACATATATGCCACGGATCTCCCTGAATATAAATTTTCGGTTATAGTAAGATCGAAGTCGGTTGTCCCTTTTTGGCAGTCACCGATTTAATACCGTACGGATGTTATTGACGGGGTGTATGGCTTACAGAGTAGTCCAAACCTATTGGCAAGGTATTCCTGTACGTCTTGCGGGCAGCTTACGTGCATGTTCAAACAGTGTAATACAACTTCACAGCAGATTGTCATCAATCCATTCTTTATTATCTCCAGCTGCTGGCCTTCCTTACAATGTCCGGGAATAGACGCTTCAGTACTGTTTCGGAAATGCTCGGAATCAGACCTCAGGATCTCACGGCCTCAAGCCTGAACAAAATGGCTAAGACGCGTAAAACAGCTGTTCAACCATAAAAACACAATACTATAATACATTGAGTACAGTATAGTGCATGGACATTTTCGTCTGTGCGATAACACTGTGTTTTGAAAGATAATGTGGCGTTTGGTTACACACACGGACTTGTTGGACAGAAATATACCTTATACAAGTGCACTCGGTGATTACATAGGGGTATCGGAGATAGATAAAACAAAACATTCCTACATATAAGCTAATACACGAAGTTACCATGTGACTATGGGACAGCTTTAGGGCAGTTTTCGTTACAACTCCTTCATCACAGGGAGCTGCTACAGTAGGATTTCATCAGTTCAAGGCACACAGCGCGGTATTTGGCCTTTATGGCTACAGAAAAGCGCATATCCTGTCGTGAGAGAAACCTAGTAGCAAGCGGGACAGGTGGGTTGCACTTCTGGGGCTCCGTGGCCATGTGGAAAACAAGACGAAACATCCAATACACAAATCTCTTCGTCAAGCTCGAGGTCAAGATACTAGAAGGAGCCTACAGTAGTGGAATATATTTCAGGCCCCTTGGCAGATGAAACTGTTTGATACAGGCTGTTGTGCTAGAGGCTAGCTATGGCTAGCAGCGATCAGATCGAATGCTTCCTTTACTAACGTGGTTATCGTCGAAGCTTTGGTAGAAGCTTGTACCCCAGGAAAAGACAATTTAGAAAAATTAAAAGTAAAAAAGAAAAGAAATTAAGGGGAGATAAACCGTCTTTTTTATTATCTGTATTAGCATCTTAAACTTCTTGTGACTTGCAATTACTCCCATAGCTCTTAACTATAAGTACAACCAGTGGTTGAAATTCGGTGCTTGTGGCTAGAAGGTCCGTACTCTGCATGTACATACCTCAAAGAGACGGGCAGGTAAGGTTTGTGTTAGCATAGTCGAAAGCATCCAGATACCCTATCAACTGGACCACAATGGCGCATACCACCAGGATGTGAAAGATCGAATGGGAACCGCAGAGGTCAAATTTGCCAGGATATAGACTCTCAGGGAACCTGGTCTTCAGAACCGCTTTTGTTAGGGCCGTTTTCTCTCTTTTCTTTGAAAGTGGGAGACTTACTACGTAAAACCAAGTCCCAACTAGAAGGCAGCCTGCTTTTGCTAGAGTATAAGGAAAAGCTTTACTCATCATCTGCGACATGCCGAACATATTGACTGCATGGATCAAGGGCGCAACACCGGACAAGCCAGTCGCCACAAACATCAATGTTCGGAAGAGGCGATACTCTGGGCCTTGGAAATTGGGATGCATTATGACGAATATGGTTAACGTCCCGAAAGCTCCAATCTATCGAACGAGAAAAGGCTGGCATTAGACTCAAGTAAAAGGCCTGAGATGAGGAAAAATAAAACTTTGCACATGGAGATCAGCTAACCATAGACCAGTAGATATTGCGTAGCAAAGGCTCACACCAGAAAGCCATATATATCCCCAAAATAAGGTCACTCACTATAAACATCACTACACCCAGCATGTCCAATCGCAGGCATAAATGTTCCACACGTTTGGAATGGTTCATTAAGGTGTGATATGTCGCTGACAACGACAGGCACGTGACGGCTGTCAACATGAAGATGGAAAAAGGAATGAAATCGGCGCCAGTGACCTCGGAGTATCTGCTGGCAAGGTACTGCTGGCCGAGAAAGGAGAAAACGGCCGGGATGAGGTGGGAATAGATGTTGACCGACTCATTGTGGATATACAACAAACTGCACAACGAAGCTTGAAACGAGCCTGAGATGTCTCTATAGCCGTATAGAATCCACTCGTTGGATTCATGTTGAAACCATTTCGGCATCTGATCGAGCGAGAGAAGAACCGGGCATGCGGCTTTGGATGCGGTGTCGCTGATAGGTTCCATTTGTTTCTTTTTCTACACCTCAGGCGTCTGCAGGGGCGGAACTCGGAATCGGAGGTCGAATGCCATTTGCTGGTGTACGTGATGATAATGTGAGGTAGGAAGGCCAGAATTTGAAAGCAAGTGGAAATGCAAGATGAGTAAAGAAGGATTTACTTCTTGCTTTATCTCTTGCGCTGCTGTCCTTTCCATGGGTTGTTCTTGGTAAGCGCCAACTGTCCATACCTTTTTATTGCATGTTACAACCCCGACGGCTCCTGTGTGCAACCGGCCAAGCCAGGACCGAACCAGAATCAACCACATCGGCGTGTTTAAGCCGCACATTATACCAGTTACTACACTTTTCACTTTAAGGATCATGCTATCGTTCTTTTCAAGGTACAAGGTCTCCACAGAAAACGATTTGAGTGGCACGACACAACACCCGACTGGCTTACAGGAAGATCATGCTGTTATTGAATGCGAGCCTATCTCGGTCGTGTGGGTAGGACACGATACAATGGATCAAGGAAAATGTCCACAGTCCGCTACTAGGCACAGTCCCTGTTGTGATCCGTGCGCGGATGGAAAGCCGATTTCAATCCTTACTGTATAGAACGCAACGTCCACAAGTAAATCGTACCGAGGCCGCTTATATGCGCTGCAATTGATTCAGTCTTTCTCGTACCTTACGGTAACCCATGAGAACCAAGCACTTATATGGCGCAAGGCCTGTGTAGCTTCCTAAGAGACGGCTGTCCATTGGTCTTGTGCGACTTCTTAACTATCAGGACGAGCTACTTCTTGTTTCGTAGGGTAAGAGAGAAAAGCAAGGTGATTTTCAATGATTTATCGCTCTTTGAGGAACTTATATAATGTTAGATAAGTTCACTGATAGTCACATGGCTTTTATAGTATCTCTTACCGCTAGCGATCCGTAGCGTAATAAGTATCCGTTAATAGAACAGGGTAAGCCGAGATAGGAGGGCGTGAACAACTTCTTGCCGGCCATTGGCTGATATTCTATAATGCTGCTTCTGACGATGACACACCACTAGTGTAAGAAGACTCATTCCGGTCATCCGTTTTACTACTCCTAGGAAATTGCGGACTTGGCCTATGGCTTCATGTCAGCGTTAATATTTGATGTTTAGAGTGTCTTTGGCAAGTCATTCTTGAAACTTATGAAATATTGGTTATCAGCCAATATCCCACCTACCTCAGCTAACTTCTTTTTAGGCATTGTCTGCCGTGATTGCCCCTTTTCTGCTACTCCGGTCGACTATCGGCATGGGGTTGTTCTATGTCGCCTACCGTTACAATGTGCTGTATGTTGCAGAGGCTGACGTCGACACCCGTGGCCTGATCTACCCTCAGGCCCTGAAACAGGTCTTATCGGGTGTGTATCTAGCCGAAACATGCCTTGTTGGAATGCTCATTGTTTCTAAAGCCGCGAGGCCTGCTTTTCTGATGGCTGTCCTTCTCGCACTTACTATTCTATGCCATATCTCTCTAGCCAAGGTTCTTAACCCTCTCCTTTACAGCATTCCTCCTTCACTTCAGTTTCAGGACAATATAGTTGACCGAATCCAACAACAGAACGACGAGGATAGGCAAGCCCAGAATGGCGTCGGTCCCACCTCCACAGGTGCTAGCAAGAGCAAGTTGACCAACAAGCTTTGGCCAAGAACTACCGGCGGGGACCGGAAGAAGGCTAGTTCCGTCTCCAAGTGGCTCAAGCTGTAGATCTACGCCGATTACGCGACGGTGGACCAGTTGATGCATCACGAGGACCGCAAAGAACTGGAGCACCATCAGGAGGCTGAGCTACATGCTTATTTTCCGCCTTCAGTCACAAGCCAGGCTCCATTCCTTTGGGTTCCTGCGGACGGCGATGCAGGCATCTCAAAACAAGAGATCTTTGACACGGGGAAAGTTATCCCGATTTCGAACAAGGGCTGCAAACTCGACGATAGGAACCGCATACAGTGGGACACTAAGGAACCAAGACCTCCTAACTGGTGCGAGAAGATTAATTATTAAGAATAGAACTGGAAACATACCGTGGCGGTAAATTTTCGTTACTCACCGGGCTGTGCAACTTCTATGTGGCGAAAAGATAGAATCAGTCATCCAAGATGACAACTCAGAAGGTCGCTTCTATTAATGGTGTAAAGAGGGATAGATTACGTAGGAGTAATCTTACAATCTATGCATTGTGATTACAACGTCTCTTTCCTTTTTAATCTTAATTTTTCATTCCTTTAATGAAACATTGACGGTGACAGTGTCTTGCATTAACATACCCCTAAGAGTCCTAGATTTCCCGTCCCGCATACAATCACGAAGCCCTCACCTCGTAGACAACTAGTCAATGTATCTTCTAAGAAGTGTTGCTCGAATAACGAGCCTGTTTATCTAGGGTAGTCGGCTGCCAATAATGAGCTTGACATTGCCCGGTTTTAACCTAGTGCCAACATCAGCCAGGCCAGTCATATTACCAAAGTACAGCGCTACTACTAAGGGGTTTGATAGGGAAGCATATACCGCGTTTACACGCCCGAAGACCATGAACGGAGGCAAGGCACGTCGGCATCGGGATGACTACTGTTGACTCCGGTTCATGTGGCGGCATATTTGTCAACCACAGAAGTCAGGTGCAGCCATCGGAACTCGTGAGCCCAACCACCTGAGTTACCCTAGATTGGGTTGAATGTTGACGCGTCGTTTTCACCCCCACCTTTGGTGCGGTTTCATTAAAAGTTTCAGGACACTGACACTCAGCGACCCCCAACTAGCAGCTCTTGCCAGCTGCAAACTATATGCCAGGCCAGAACTGTGTTTTAAACAGTGCAAATATGAGTAGTTGGTTAAAAATAGTGGTTCTAGACACAATGCGTACAGGGTAGACGTGCCAGTGAATTCGTATGCTACTGCGTCTCAATAATCCGCTTGACTAATGCCATGGCTTACTTGCAATTGATATACGTAATAGAGCTAGGCACAGACACAAGTGAAGTGATCAAGTGTAGAAGCTTCGACGCATTCAACCCACTAAAGGCACGTTCCATTAACTAAACTGCTGAGTCTACGGTTACCCTTGCTGAGCCTCAAGTCCACATAATCCCTATTGTAAGCGTCTATCTGGTTGATACTATCTCCAATATGGGAATGCAGCTAGCTGTCTTATTTCACATAAGGACAGGCACACGACCATAGTCCGCTGCAGGGGAACTGTTCTCGCGATTACCAAATACGGGTGAATCCCAGTAAACGCTCTGTATATCTCTTGATAAACTCGTTATTCAAAATTGTGGCTTACCATTATGAGCTCGTCCTTCCCTTACTATCGACCTGGGCTAAGGACCGCCGCCTACGCCGCCTTCACCCAACTCTCACTGTCTGAACAGGCAATTCGAGAAGAGAGCCAGTTGAACCGTTGCCGAGACATCCTTGAGGAGACCCTTTTGATTCTACACCCTGAATGTCAGTTAGCATTGAAGCTTCAAAATGCTCTTGATGAGGTTCGACGTCGATCTCTAGCAATGCTACCTAAAGAGGATGCCCGACAGCGCTATAGCAACTTGAGACCCCACCCATCGCCATGTGCCATCAGCGATGATTCTGAATACAAACATTTCGACAACATATCGTGCGCTTCAGCTCAGACTCGCGTTGCATCGATGTCCAGCATTGAGATGGATGTTGAGAAGAAAAATAGCACCGCCATGGTAACATCGGTATTCAGAGCTGTGCCGGCCGGAAATCGACACGCAACTCTGAATGACGACATCCAGAAACCCGTATATGCAGGCAAGAGGCATTGGGTAGACGTCAATACTAGAGTTTTTCCCGTCGCAAAGCGACTCAAAATCGGGAGCAATTAGCTATCAAACTGAATGGAATATCAGAAAGTTACGTCAGAATCACTCTACTTCACAATTGACCTGAAAGTCAGCTCCAGAGAAATCTGCCAGTCTGGCTTCCGCGACCATTAACTCCGTGGTGCAATGCGGTCTTCGTCAAGTTTCGCTTCTGAATGGAAAGGACTTCTATTGAGAAATGCGGAATCTAACGTTTGCTGTATCGGAACCAGTACGACTCCGCACAACTGATATCGTTTTATTTCACGCATTCTTACGGGGCTGAGGTTCCAGACCCACACGCGCTAGGCTACTTACTGCAGTATTGAGCGTTTGCATTTTCTTCTTTCACATCATTCTTGCCTTCTCACAACGTTCCCTCCGCAACGCGAAGCGTTGGGGCGGAAGCTCACAGAATCAGGGAACGAACCAACGAGGTTGGTGGAGGCTCTGAGTAAATGTATATGCACTACTCGAGAGCACCCCTGTATGTGGCTGATGATGCTGACATGCCAATCATGCGGCTGCCTATATGGGACATCGCACCTGACATTTACCGGTAAAGTAGTTCTTGATATGTCAAAGGCCGATAGACGTGACAAAGACTGTGTGAAGGGGGTGTATCCGCTCACTTTTTCTTTCACCCTGCAATGGATTGCACCCAAAATAGACAGTTTCCCAAAGCTACTCACGTTGAAGACGATGGTCGTGGGTAGAAATGGTATTGGACCTACAGGATATGCATATGGTACACCACCTCCGCGCGATCGAGTTCAGAATCTCTTGGACTATTATTAGTCTACGAAAGAGACTTCCGCTAGCTCTCGCGCCCTGGAACCTTCGCTGTCTGCGCCATTTCACCAGATATCTCTGGAGCAAGGTATACTCTCTAATATCTCCACTTGAGGCATGGCGTAACCTGCTTAGAGATTGTTCTGTGACTGCTTGGGAGTTTAGCTCTGATCCATGCATATAGTATTGAGCACTTACACCTTCCGCTCCGGAACAACATGCTCTTTATAAAGTGTAGGGTGGGGCCACTATTGTACATGGCTCTACCTCATAAGCAGATACTTTTGTCAGAAATAGGTCGGCTTGTGGGTGCGTAAGCAAGTTTTGGCTGGGCAAATAAAGTAGTCAGAAGTACCGCTGCTGCCTGGAGGTCCAGGGCACGAATCTGGGGCAGTGGAGACAGCTTGACAGTGCGAGTCATGGGTACTTCTGCTTAGTAAGTACAGCGACGTACTCGTTTTCAGTGCCAGGTAGTGTGTACACAGTATGCTTATATACTTATAATTAATATGTGGGGTTCTGGTTTATAAACAAGAGTTATTGTTGGAGAGGAAGGTGCAAGTGCTCAATACTGTAGCACTACAAAGCTCCTTGCCTTTTGGTAGTAAATTCACGCCAGCCTGCTACGATATATTATCCGCCACCTCTTTCTGAAGCCACGGCTCAAGCTTTCTTGCAACGAGCCTTCTCGCGCCGATTTACTATGTGGAATGGCATCCTAGATGATCCCTTCCATCACAGTTGTATCGGCCACATAACTCTTCATCATGGCAAGGCTGACAGTTTTGCCACTCATGATGACTTGAACCAGTCTTTTGGCAGCCGACGAATGTTGGAGTACTAATGTAGCATAATGCCGTGGTCACTCGTCCTGCGTATGTCTGTCAGCATCCACGCCTAAAGGTCATCAATGTGGAGACGTAAGATGTGTGAAAATCGTTCCAAATGATACCAGTTCCGCCACAACAGGAAGTGAGATGTACAGTGTCTGTGAACCAAAGGGCTGGGCACCTGAATGTCTTTGAGCTCCAACCCATCACCCCAGCTTAGAAGTCATATTGAATAGAGTACAAGGTTCGCCAGTATTCAAGGTGGCAATTTGGGCAGAACGAGTGGGAACGAGAGCGGGCGATGCAGGAGTAATTTAGAAACGGCGAAAGGAGATCTAGTATGGAGAATATGGGTGATACCCACCATGGTGGCCTGTTAGGCGCGGGGCTGGGTGCTCGGTGTCGGCCGGATCATCGAGATGCATGTCTTGGTTCGAGGAGGGCGCATGTAGGCGGGCCACAGAGACAGTCAGAGGCGTTCTCTTTCGATGTCGAACATGAACAGCACACGGGACTGAGATGCTGGTGTGCACCGAGGCGCCAAGAGAAAGTCTCTCATTCTACCTTGGAGTAAAGTAACCATTACAGGACGCAAAAACACGAAGGTAGCCCACGCAGGTATACGACTTTCGATGGCCATACGGCACTATACTTTGGATTAACTTGCATTTGTCAAGGGACTGCGCGGCTTGCGCCCGCCTTTTTGATTCGAGATAAGCAGTCGGGCCCGAGAATAGCACTTGCTGCGGAAGTATCAGAGAGATGCGGGTGGCAAGCGTATAAATTACACCATGATATCAAAAATCAGCAAAGCACCAAGCGAACATAAAGTTTACAACCACTTTCACAAATTCATTCTACGGCAAGCCGATAGTTGCTCGACCACCCAGGGCATAATTATAGCTCAGACGTAACGGCTATCAGGATATTAATATGCTTTTCTCCGTTTCTTAGCTCTTCTTCCTTGCTCTCACTTGCACCTAGCGTTAGAGCCGAATCATGACAAACATTGATAACCACCGTGCTAGTGATTCCATGAACCGCGTCGCCAGTACGCATGAATATGCAGAAGATATTTATTCATTCCTTATGGCTAGAGATAAAGAGGTAAAACCCTGTCATCCTTCCATTCAATTATGACTTATGGCTCACCTGAAACTACCGCCAGCCTCTAGTGTTATACCCAAGCTATCTCCGATGGCGAAAACCCCTCGTGCAGACCATATTCAATACTTCGTTTTCGTTTAAGCTAGAGACCTGCGTGCTTGCAGTTAATCTAATAGACGTTTTTGCGTCAAGGAAAGGACCATCTACTGTGATAGTAGCTGCACACCTTCTAGGCCAGTTCGACGCAGAGACCGATGGCTGCATTATAGCGATAGCGACCTGGCAGAGGGACATGATTGCCCACGGAGCGACACAGTGGAGAGCGTTGTCATTGCTAGCCGGCACAGCGCTCATGGTTGCTTCCAAGTATGAGGAAAATCAGAATATCCAGGTAGGGATGGCCGTTATAGCTGAGATTCTTCAAATTCATGACTTTACGAAACGGCAAAAGAGGCGACTCGCGATAATTGAAAGGATATTCTTACAGGTGATTGATTGGAATTTGGGTGTTCCAGGGCCCCTGCCATTTCTACAACATTTTATTCACGAGCGAAGAATGAGACCAGAGGCCGTAATTAGTGGCAACGAGACCAATGAGCAATACGAGAATCACCATTCTAATCAAGAATATGCTTGCAAAAGAGCAAGCACGTCAAACGAAGCTCTCGTTGAAGTCGTAGCAGAAAGTTGTATTCGGATTGCGATGACACAACATGATGCTGCCTGGTATGATCCCAATGTGATGGCCGGGATATGTTATCAATTAGCCCTATATGTCGTTCAGAGCGCTAAGCCAGACGGCTACAAGGACTTGTTCAGAGAGCATGATGCTAGGATGATATATTTGGCCTCGCGAACGAAACTCAGTGCGTGGCAGGTTAGACGCGCAATACGGACCTTGTTGTTATACATTTTGAACGACCCATTCTCGGATCCACGCTTTTGCTGGTGGAAGATGCTTCCGGAGATGAGATGTCTAAACAATCAGCTTCTGACCGAAGAGAACCTTTATCTGCAACAGTTATCTCGAAGCTTATGCCACAACGTTTACTCGCCTGAGTTAGCACGCCGTTGATCGGAGTAGAAGGAAGAAGATGCCTTCTAAAGGGTTCAGAGTCTAGAATTCATACTATTGACCGCCTAGTCGATATACGGATGAGGGCCGTTATCACAAATAGTCAGCTTCTACACAACACCAACACAGGCATACCCATTATGGGCGAGAATCTCATCTTTTATTGTAATGACTTCACCGACCCAGATAACTTGGCCACGGCTATGGCCATATGGAAGGCGACGTACTAGCGACCAAACACCCGCTTGATTACATCTTGGAGCCTCGTCAGGTATGCTTCGGGGTTTCTATGACGGCAGAGCAGATGTCCAAGTATGCGGAACTGGCAGCAATTCTCAACCTTGTATTAAAGAAATAGATTATTGTACGTTTAAATCCTTACCACCATACTCTTAAAGATGCTCTATTGTAATAGTATGTTATGTAGGGTTTTCGTCATTTGATACCAACTGCAGATTAGGCGCCGTTCGGAATACCGCTCTGAGGAAATAGTATGGCATGCGATGCCCGAATCTCTAAGGATGGCCACCGCAGGGAATAATATAGCTAGCCGTTCGAAAGTTGTTCAATCTATCAGCCTTTTAAAAAACTTCAAATCTTCCTATGCGGCAGGCTTAAAGACGCA
>JABEEM010000897.1:0-28533 GCA_013363185.1 Fusarium secorum
CGATCGATTTCGAAGCTTGAGTGGGGTAATACCCAGCTTTCCAGCGATGCTGCCAATGTTGATGATACGTCCTCCGCTGGGCATGTGAGGAAGTGCTGCCTGGATGAGAAGGAAAGGTCCTCGAACGTTGGCGTGGAACATCTTATCCCAAGACTCAGTCTCGATGGCTGCAATCTCGGGGTGTCCAAATGCGACGCCTGCATTGTTGATGACGATATCGATGGTCTTGGTGTTAAGACGGTCTAGAGCTGCGCGAACGAGGTCGGTGCCGAAGGTCTCAGAGGATGCATCTGCTTTTGCGGCGATGGCTTGGACACCGAGTTCTTTGATCTGAACAACGACCTTCTCGGCGGGTTCAGCGCTGGTTGCATAGTGAACAACAATCTGAAAACAATAAGTAAGTTGAGTTAAGAATGGGAATAGAGTGATAACTCACGTTGGCTCCATGCTTGGCGAGGGTTAAGGCAGTGGCGGCACCGATACCGTTGAGCTTTGAGGAACCAGTGACAATGGCAGTCTTGCCGGCGAGGTACTTTCCAGAGCTCATGGTGAATATTTTAGGTTTTTATGAAGTGATTGAGATAGTAGAATGTTGTAAAGGTAATGAAGTTGTTGAATTGAATTGTGATGATGAGAAAGTCTCTTGTCCTGGCAATCGACCTCTTCTTATAATCGTGAACAAACTCCTATTTCGTCTAATACTGCAACGATATGATTCTTCAGTCAACTATCAGGCATTCAAATCCAATTCTGTAACCGAAGTACACTAATTGGTGCAATTATACGTCATATCCATACAATCCAACACAAATTCACGATCTCAGAATCCTCCCGCACTAAAATCCGTAATCTATCCGACCACCTGCAGCACCTCAAACTCCCCACCATTCCCAATAGGGAATGTGCTCAGCCTGCTAGGGCTGAAGACATTGGTCGACGGAGGAATTGAACAACGCGACCGAGTTGCGCGTCCACTCAGAGTCTGAAGACCCCTGCCTCCAAGGGGATCCATCAGCTATTCCTAACGCACTCTCTCCGATGCCGAGTCCCGAGTTACAAAGCGACGTGCGCTAGTGGCTTAGAAATTGTTACGAGCTGGGCAGGGATAAGGGATTGGTGAGATTGATATCTGTGGGGGCTCTGGATGACTGAGCTTTTTCACCTTTTGGGGATTGTTTTGTTGGCGTCGTGGTTATTGCGTCAGTGGTGATATGGTGCTTGGAATGTGTTTTGATGCATTTATAAATGCGGCGTGGATGGATTGGCTGAACAATGTTAACGTTGCTGGTATCAACGTGAGAGACACATTGGATTATGATTCGATGAAGGAACGCTCTGCTTACATGCGTGTATCTATATAATAGAAACATTAACTGCTAATTCTTGTGTTCTCAAACATTTCATATACAACTTGAACAGTTTGCCCCCTGTCCTTTCAGACCAATACTATCAAGACACTTCCAACGAATACTCAGCTCAACCCAATATCAAAATGCCTTCAGTAATTGTCTTCGGCGCCTCTGGCTTCGTGGGCGGTATGTTAACTATTCTCGAGCTTTTTTTGCCATCTTTACTAACTCCACATGCTCAGCTCCTTACACAAAAGCCCTCAAGCAAGCCCATCCAGACTGGTCCATCACAGCCTACGTTCGCAGTCCCCAATCCGAGTCCCAACTCAACGCAGACCGTGTCGTAGTCGGTGACTTCTCCGACTTTGAAAAAGTCAAGGCCGCCAGCGCAGAGCATGACATCGCCGTCAACGCCGGAAACTCCTTTGCAGCCGATCCAGTCGCTGCTATCATCGCTGGTCAAAAGTCTCGCGGTACCAAGGGTAAGGTGATCCATATCAGCGGTGGAGGAAACTTCATCGACTTTGGAACTTCGGGAAACTTTAACACTGAGAGTAAGGTTTGGAATGATGCGAATGAGGATGATATCAAGGCTATCCATAAGGACATGTTTAATGGACAGTCTGATACTCTTGTTCTCGAGGCTGGGAATGGGGATGACGGGATCGATACCTACATCGTTTGTCCCTCCGTTGTTTATGGTGGCGCGAGTATTTCGTCGCCTATTTTGGGCGTGGGATATAAGCTTATTACTGGAAACGCCAAGCCTCTGGGCTACGTCCCCTACGTCGGCGAAGGAACAGCCGTCTTGAGCACAGTACGTACTTCTCTTCTATATCCGTCACCTAACTGACTCTTGCAGTGTCACATTCTAGACCTCGTCGACTTCCTCGTCAAGATCTCCGACGTTGCAGCCCAAGGCCCCGCCAAGGGTTCTCCATACAGTCGTTTCTATATGCTGGAAACCAGCCGAGTTGCATGGAAGGATCTGGCTACTGAGCTTGCGAAGATGATGCATGAGCGAGGCATCTTCTCTAGCCCTGCGCCCAAGAGTGTTGAGTTTGAACAGGCTGGTGAGGGAGAAGTCAAGTATCTTGTTGGTTCGAACATGCTCATGAAGGGCGATCGTGCTGCTGCGATGGGGTTCAAGGCGAAGCATCCTAGTATTCTGACACAGATTCATGAGGATCTGAAGGAATTGCCTATCTAAGCCGCCTGCACCATATTGGCTCGTCGCAGCTATAGCCTATGGCTGTCATGTCCCGATAGTTTTCTTTGTCTTGAACAGATCTTTTGTTCATCACAGAACTGAATTTGGTGCTGATAATTCTTCATGATATTGTCATTATGTCGTGATATATATACCCAAACCAGAACGCCATTCTAGCCTGTATTCCGATGTCTATACCGTGCCCGCAGTATTCTAATCGCAATTTTAAGACTCCCAGTCTAAGCCTCTAACCAGAGTTCTTGAATAACAGTCTTCATAGTCTATCAAATGCGTTAGAAAACATGACTCATGAACTTGGGAGAAAGGTGACTCATACCTGTTCACTTTGTGCGTTGTTGTATTGACTGAATTTTCTGTCGAATGTCCGTGATTGCGGCTTCAATTGTGTTCGGACGCATCCGCCTACTACAGTGGCGCTGCCGACTGTTAAGAGAAGAGGGACGATCCTGGTGCTGTTAGAATGGGAAAACTTGGTTGGTTTTGTTGGGGCTTACTTTTGACCGGTGGGCATGACTCTGAGAACTGGTTGCATTTTGGTAATATGAAGAAATGAATTGTCTTGGTAGCGACGGTCGAAATTACAGTGAACTTTAACAGTGCAATTCAATCAGCAGTAACTAATGAGCTTGAGAGTGATGATGTCCAAATCTAGAATGATTGCTCGTTCATTATATACCATATCTTGTCACCCAAAAATGCCCCCGTATCTTGCATTATCGATAACTGTCAATCGCGTGGTGAGAGCGGCGTTTCGAGGCCGTCTGGTGGTCCGATGATTCCTCGTCTGGAACCCCTGGTCGGGTGCTTCCGGGGCGTCAATCAAGCGGTGCAATCGGGCCATGAGGAGATCTGAGTTGGAATACAGTGGGCGAACATGAGATGCGCATGTAATAATGAAACAAGGGCTATTATTAAATATACGCAATTAAGTTTCCAGTCTCAAACTTTGCGATATCATACGCGTTTTTACGTGTTTCTTTCACTATCGGGAATTGTCGGTCAAGCCATTATATGCGTCAAGAGCCTCAAAGGTGAAACAGATTGCCTGGACAGCACACATTATGACTGGCACCTAGATGATCACCTTTCCAATCTTGTTTTTTTACGGTGAGGCTCAAAGAATGGCATGTAGATCATCTATTCCAGCGGAGTTCGCCATGGATTAAATTTTCAGATACCACAAACCATCTGATGCTTGGCCTCGGCGGATCCCGATTCCGCCCTTTCCATCGCCAGGGGATGATAAAACCTGAACCGCGGTATCCGATCCCAGATCGCTCATCAGGCAATCTCTAAAAGATTCACCGGCTTTTCTCAATGTTCACCTTGATAAGGCCCGATTGTATCTTGAAACTTCAATTCCTGGGTTTTTTTTTGAATCGCTGACGAGGGATGTTTCAATTCCCTGATTCTCGGTTCGGCGTGTTTCTGGTTATGGGAAATGGTCTGTGTATCTGGCCATTTTGCTCGGTGTTGTCGGGTTAAAAATTGAAGGTTACAGTCACGGGAAAATCCACTCTTTTAGAAAATTCCATGATTTCTGGATAGCTTCATTTTTGGGGCTCAATCATAGAATAAAGAATTGAATTGCTGTTGTGCTTGGCTGCTTGCTCCAGCCACCCAACCACGCAAGCGCGTGACGTCATGCCAAGTTCTCAACTCGACGATATCAACCCTTGACTAAACCCCTCCCTATCATAAACAATCTTCAGTACCATTCCCATTTCTGTGCATCCCTTCATATCAATTCACTGGATAATCATCATGCCGTGGAAAGACCACCTCAAGCGTCTTAAGAATGAGTTCGAGAATCTAGTCGGTGAACCTCAAGCTCAGAATCAACAACAATATCCCCCACCGCCTGGACCTCCTCCAGCTCAGCATCCCATCGGCGGCCAGCAGCAAGGCCACGTCTACTGGCAGCCTCAGTTCCGGCCTGATGTCCCCGTCACACAAGAGTGGGATGCAAAGATCGGAAACGGCCCGGATGGCTGGGGTAATCAGGAATTACAGTACTACACTGCCGATCAACAAAATGCCTTCCAGTATGTCCAAGTCTAACTATATTAAGAAGCTACTTTTATCTAACTAAACAGCACTCCTGATGGGAAACTTGTACTGAGAGCTGTTGCGAATAATTCTTCTGGGGACCATGAGAAGCGGTATACTTCTGCCCGCTTGGTGAGTCGGCAGACCCTCTCGCGCGATCAGGGCGTCCTCACCGCCTGGATCACTTCACCCTGTGCGACGGGTATCTGGCCTGCATTCTGGCTTCTTCCCCAGGAGCCTTTTTCGTGGCCTACAGATGGTGAGGTGGACATTGCGGAGACATGGAATGGAGATCTTGAGAATCATTCTTGTCTGCACTGGGGTCATCACCATGAACCTCACAAACATCGTGTTCTCGGCACCAAGATCCCCGACATGCAGCATCGCCCCGTCAGGTATGACTTTTCATGGCTCCAGTCGGGCGGACAGCCTGGTCAGGGTAGAATGATCTGGTACATTGATGGTAGACCTGTTATGAAGGGAGATATCCCCGAAGGTACAAGGCCAATGAGGGAGATGACTATTCTCCTCAACGTTGCTATGGGGGGGAATGTTTGCGGCGGTAAGACCCCTGCAGATGGATACTACGATATGGTCGTGCATAGTCTGTATATGGGAAGCGAGCCGGAATATGGTGGCTGGCATCGATTCGAGAATGATTGGGCTGCGTCGCCTATGGGAAATACCTACTGAGTCTGAAAAATAAGACGAAAGGTTTACAACATTCGATCTTGCCTGAACTTTTCGAGAAAGCTAGCCTACTTTGAATATTCCTAAGGTCAATCAGCAGATGTCAGATGTTGGTGTACTCAGATTATGCCAGATCCGATCAGAACATAACTCAGATGGATATGTCGGATGATCCTGATGATAGAGCCGTCGGGATTCGGGAAGTTCTAAAAATACTTGCCGATAGGCGATAAGCTTCGATAACGCTCTGATAAGATAACACGCCTCTTATCAACAGAGCGATGGATTCATACAGAACAGCATGACAATGCGACCATCTGAATCTATCTTTGAATCCTGTTCTTATAACTAGACCCAGTGTCTCTAATTAAAACTTCAATTGTTTTGACCATGAACCTTGTATTTGTTGAGTCATGTAGTTGCGAACTAACATTTTCAGTTGCCAATCGAGGTCCACCAGGTAAATGAGACGTGGCTTTAAGTGAACCAGAGTGGTACGTTCACAACGGCCGCCACGAACGACTTCTGGTTGTCGTTTCATACTCTGCCATGAATAATAAGTCACGATCATGTACCAATAGACGTTTTTTGGATTTGGCCACGCGTTTATGCTGTCATATCGTTTAGTATGGAATATTGCTTGGAATTACCCTATACTCGAGCTACTGAATTCGATGAGTAATAGAAATTACCCCGCACGATAGGTTGTATCAGAACCCCAGACTGGTTTGGGGTCAACCCGGACTCCAAGGAGAACTTGATCCACTTCACGATTTGCAGCTCAAGCACTCAAGAACAAGATTGACGACGATGAATGCCTCATAGAAGAGACATGTCTGTGCCGTCTTAACTTAGATTGCTGTAGTGTTATTTAATAATAGTGACACGCCGTTATTGAGCTCCGACTTCGCATCGCGTGATCACTATCACATCCATCGGTTAACCTCCCGATTCACCTCCATCATGCTTTTTACACCATAATCCCATTTGGAAACCACAGCCGACACTCCAAACCCTCAGACCAACCATCAGATAAGACCCTCGCCACTAACCACGTTCCAGATTCGGCGCCCAGACCAGTCGGGGAAATAAGTCAACACCCTATCTCCGCGAACCAAGACCTCAAATCTGCGGAGAGATTAGATTGGAGAAACGCGTTTAAACTGCTTTCGGAAGGAACATGCGACAGGCTAAACCGTAGCCTCGGGTCCGGGGCTTGATAAACCATGACTTAAGATCTCGCCCTTCTCCTGCTACTTGTCTCCCATCTTCTTTTCCTGCTCTGAGATTGTTGGAGGACTATTGCCAATATGAGTGAAACTTCAAAGGCGGACTTTACCGCCAAGAGAGATGACGAGATCCACGATGCAGCGAAATCAATCACCAACAACGAAGTCCCCATCAACGCCTCCGGCCACGTCCAAGAACTCCCCCAGAACTTCAACCTCCTCTCCCTAGCAGGTGTAGGCCTCGTCGTCGGCAACGTCTGGCCCGCCATTGGCGGCTCCATCCTCGTCGCCATCTTCAACGGCGGCCCACCAGGCGTTCTCTACGAATTCATCGTGGTGTCCATGTTCTACTGGACTGTCGCTGCGAGCGTTGCAGAGCTAGCTAGCGCGATTCCTTCATCTGCTGGTGTGTACCACTGGGCTTCTGTTACGCCTGGGCCGAAGTGGGGGAGGGTTATTGGGTTCTTTGCGGGATGGTGGAATTATCTTGCTTGGTGTCTCGGGTGTGCTAGCATGTCGAGCATTCTTGCGAATACTCTTGTTCAGATGTATGCTTTGAACCATCCGGGCTTTGTGGCTGAGTCTTGGCATGTGTTTATCACGTATATCATCACGACGTGGTTATCGTGTGCGGCTGTTTGTCTTTGGAATAGTGCTATGCCGGGGTTGAACAAGTTTGGAGTGTTCATTATCTTGGCGGGTTTTATCATCACGGTCATTACTGTCACTGTCATGCCCGGAAGAGGAGGTCGTCCTCCACACGCAAGCTCAGCGTTTGTCTGGAAAGATTGGACAGCTGATATTGGATATCCGGATGGTTTTGTCTTTGTTGCTGGTATGCTCAATGGAGCGTACAGTGTTGGATCGGTTCACGCGACGACTCAACTGGCAGAGGAGATCCCTAACCCCAGTCGAAATGTCCCTATCGCCATCTTTTTCCAGGTCGCGACTGGTTTCGTCACCGGTCTTTGCTACCTCATCGCCATCATGTATGCCATCAACGACTACGACGCTCTCTTCGAATCCGCATATCCCATCGCCGAGATCTATCGCCAAGCTACTGGCTCCGCAGCTGGTGCTACCGGACTGCTATCGCTGGTCATGATCTGCATTGCCTTGACTGTCGTCGGACTGTACATCACCTGCGGTAGGACGCTCTGGGCTCTCGCTCGTGATGGCGCGACTCCTTTCCCTGGAGTGCTAGGCCATGTCCAGGAGTCTCTCGACATGCCTCTCTGGTCCACCATCGTCACAGCTGTTCTTGTCACAGTCCTTGGCGCCATTTATGTCGGCAGCACAACAGCCTTCAATGCATTTGTCGGAACATTCATTCTTCTCTGCAGCTGTTCATTCTTGGCATGCATTCTGCCCAATGTCCTCAGTGGACGAAAGAACATCGCTTACGGACCCTTCAGGATGCATGGCATCTGGGGATTTATTATCAACGGCATTGCATGTGCTTATCTCCTTATCTGGAGCGTTATCTACTGCTTCCCTTATGCTTTGCCTACAAGTGCTGCGAGCATGAACTATACTTGCGTTATTTGGGGAGGATTGACTTTCCTGGTTAGCCTTTGGTGGTTCGGAAGCGCGAGGAAAGGATACCAGGGCCCTACGACGACTGGAAGTGTTGTCCCAGGGATGGTTATCGATGCAGCCTGATCTGTTGTTGATATGCAGTAGGTGAGCCTAATCGTACGTTTGCATTTGTCTCACTTGTACATAGTCCAATGAACATCTCTGTTGTTTTTGAATTTTCACACTCTCTCGCCTCTAACTGTCAAAGCCCCAAAGCCTTAAATAATTGTGATGGCCTCTTTTAGGTCGCGTGATCAAGCTGATATGCTCGTTGTCCAGCCTACCTATGCAGATCTCGCGCAAGCCGTGAAGAGACTATCGAATCTACCATACTGGATTAAAATATCCCATCTGAGTCATCCAGTCAATAGGACGAAAAGCCGCCAGGTTACAAGCTGGGTGGCCTCAGAGGCAAAGTCACGGCTGTACGTATACCTATCAAGCCATTCGCATGTGAATGCAAAAGATCCTGTAGGAAGCAATATCATATGCGACGCATGAAAATGACAGACATTGAGGATCGAGGCCTTTGCTTCCGCGGCGCATAGCAAAGACGGGTGACCGGGATATTCAGCTTGTGACTTGCCCTGATCTTCTCATGGATTGCATGCCCTAACATTGCTATGGCCGCCGTTTTAATTGATACAACGTGTTTTAAATTCGTGCGACTTTGGGTTACGAGATTCGAGGCCTTTCCTTGAGTTTAAGCATGGATAATCAAGTATTCGGGGTTCCACTACGCGACTTTACAAGGTACAGGCCTCGTCGAGGTGATACATGATGCCACGAGTAAATGCCTGACGACGTCAATTGCGGCGCGGTACATGTAACAGAAACAGAAAGAAGCACTTATTCTAACGTAAGAATTGAGATTGTGTGAGATTTATTTCGTGCATTGGATCTATGGAATTGCCGCCTACGGCAGATGTTCGTACGCAAATGCGTGTATCACGAAAACTCCACGACGCGCTTTGAGCTAAATTAGTTAACGATTTGACCCTAGATAGATGCCGGTGGTTGGGCATGCAGTCAGTCAAATCTGATACGACGTCTTTGCGGGGTTTGTCACAGACAGAAACACCGAGATTGATAGGAAAACTTGGCAAAAGATCAGCGTACCAAGGTCCGCGAATAGCCTCATTTTGCCTTGCCTCGCCATCTATGAGGCCTTTTTACGACTACGCGCCAGCCACAGTGAGTAATACTGC
Organism: Fusarium secorum; assembly: GCA_013363185.1. Taxonomy (NCBI): domain Eukaryota; kingdom Fungi; phylum Ascomycota; class Sordariomycetes; order Hypocreales; family Nectriaceae; genus Fusarium; species Fusarium secorum. Next base: position 9,335 of record JABEEM010000897.1, read on the forward strand.
AAAATGAGTCAGAACGCCAGAACCAGGTTTAACAAACGCCTTTAAACTTATTTTTACATTTTATCGATAGCTTCAAATCACATCGTGTCCAAACAATCGCTCTGCCTCAATTCACCAGCCGCCTTCGACAAAAACGACAAAAATCCGTCAGCGAATCGGAAACCCCCACATAAACGTTGCAGCCCGACCGTAAGTCACGCCTAAAGCGACAAAGACAAAAAACTGGCCTCAAAAGCGCTACAGGGGTGCACCCTTGTCCATTTTGTTGCCCAAGACGCTGATCTTTGACTGGATGCCCTGACTTTAACGATTGGGCACGCTGAAATGTTTTGAGTTGTGGAAATTCGGCGGAGGGCAGTACAGAAGGAATTCGCCCTGTGCACAGCAAACAAATCGTGTACACGTAACTGTACGCTATGGAGTCTTGCATCTCTCGACTCCCCTTTCTTGCAGAGCCGGAGTAGACTGTAGGACAAAAACGACGCTTTGATCTGTTCCCCCCTGGCACTTGCAGAGGCTAAATCCACTGCCAGTCAGTACCGGGGATCTTCCCCTTCAACCACGCCTGTCCACATGGCCAAGTTGCCACTGTATGTTGGATACTCTATCACCCCGCTGACTCTGGGGTGAGACCAATCGAGGCCCTTGAGAATGTCGGGTCACTTGTCAAGAGGACAGGGGCCTCGTTCGCCCTTCCCGCTCTCCCGTCCACAGCAGTTGAAGCTAGTGATGCCTCACGCGTCATGGCACAGCCAGACTTCTCTCGTTGGACCAGCTGTTACTGTTGGACGGGCCAGCGACTCGCTGGCACCTTGAGGGGGACGTGCCGTGCCCAATGGGGTTGGGCAGTGGATCTCGAACCACCCTGAGGCGGGTTCGACAGACAAGGTTATCCTTCTTGAATTGGGCTCCTCGGGCTCTCTGACCCGGACGGCACTAGGATCCCTGCCCTGTCCTGTCACCCGCAAGATCAGGGCGATTTTGAACAAAACTGGATGGCCAGACGCTCTCTTCTTTTTGAGGTGATCTTTTTCTCTCCTCTTTTTTCCCAAGTAGAGATTGCACAGCATCTAATACATAGAGGTTTATTCTTGTTTGTTTTGTACCCGTCTTCTTGACCATTTATCTAGTGTACCCGACCCCTCCAACTCACCGCCGCCCGCCGATCATATCACCCACTTCGAACCGTTACTTTTCCCCCGGGACCCACGAAGTACACACGAAACAAACTCGCAACAAACATAATATTCTCTTTTTATTTTATTTTATTATCACAGCATAGTAGTCTTCCAATATGAGAAAGTCACAGACCAAGACGAAACAAGCCCCGCCAGCGCGTCGGCCTTTCGATCCATTGTCACAATATGAACAACAACGACAGCAAGAGACTGCCATGGCCCTCACGATCCGGGGTAACCCGCCCAGAAACAAGTCCGATTCATGGGATGAGAGTACAAGGAACTCGGGATCCAGCTCTGCCATGACGAGAAACAGATCTATCTCACGACCACCAACACGTCGACCAGACTCTGATGGACTCTCAACAGTGTCTGAAGCCACTACTGCCTCTGACGCCTCGACTGTATCCACCAACACTGTCTCATCTACATCCCCATCACCACCTCTACGGGCCCAGCGACAGGATTCAGGCAGAGGCTTCATGTTCCAACCGCCTCAACTTCGCTTCCGAAGCACTCAAGACACACGATCACCAGAGCCTTCACCCAGAATGTCATACATGTCGGATGACAACTACGACTCAGCTTCAGAGGTTGGCTGGGGCACCTCATCCAATGTCTCTGTCTCAACAAGAGCTACTACTGTCATGAGCGACAGTGAAGATGACTGTGCCAAGACCCCAACACGGTCTCGCTCCATCGTGCGTAATACAAGCATGAGCACATCTCAACAATCTCGACCTACAGAGAAGAGAGTTGAGTTCGAGACAGATCGACAGCTTGAGCGTCGGACAGAGCGTGAGGTTGAGAGAACATCTGGTCGACAGGTTGAACGTCAACAAGAGCGGACTAAGGAAAGATCACGAAGTCGTGGTCGGACCTTTCACATCCACATCGAGCCCAAGGCCCAGGAGCCTGCGAGCAACACCAACAATCAGCAGCAACAGCTACAACAGCAACCGCAGCAACAACAACAGCAGCAACCACAGCAACTGCAATTGCAACAGCCTCAACAGCAACAGCAGCACCAACAGACTACCCTCAACCCACAGAATGCTATGGTTTCATCGTCGGTCACTCAGACCACTACATCACAGACCTACACGCATCAACCCATGATGGCCCAACAGCCTATCGTCAGCCATCAGCCTGCTGTTGCTCCTCAGCCCATGGTTGCTCAGCCTGTCATGCAACAGCCCTTGATGTTCCCTGCTCAGCCTATCAGCCCTCCTGTCATGCAACCCGTCATGCAGCAGCCCTTCCAGCAGCCCATGGTCCAGCAACAACCCGTTGTTCAACAGCAACAGCCTCAGCCTGCCCCACCAGTGCAACGCATCCCTGAAGAGCGTCAGCTTCCTGAGCCTACGCGTCCTCCTTCTCGACAACGGGCTCGCTCACGTGTTGACGTCGAGCGGACTATGAACAATGAGCTCGAGAACCTCCGAGGCGAGCTCAAGTCTCTCAAAGCCAAGCAGAAAGAGACTCTCAAGGATCTTGATGACGCTCGGTACAGACTCTCCCACATGCAGTCCGACAAGGATGAGCTTCGAGAGGAGAGGAACAAGGCCCAAGCTACTAGGGACAGACTCGTCACTGAGTTTGAGGAGCAGACCCGTCTTCTTGAGAGGACAAGGACTCGTCTTGATGAGCAGCGCCGCACCCTGGAGAGGTTCGAGAAGGACCGCGACATGTCAATTGACAAGGTCAAGAGGGATCGTGATCAAGTCCTTGACCGCTTCAAGCGTGAGCGTGATCAAGCCATGGAGGTTGTCGACAAGTTTAAGAGAGAACGCGACCAAGCTGTTGAGCAAGCCCAGCGGGATCTCGACTTGACCATCTCAAAGTCCAAGAAGGATCGCGACCAGGAGTTGCAGAGACTTCAGCGCGAGCGAGATGAAGTCATCCAGCGCATTCAGCGAGAACGTGACTCTGTTGTCGACAGACTCCAGAAGGACCGTGAAGTTGCTGCTGAGAAGGCCAAGAAGGATCTCGATGTCTCCATTGCCAAGTCCAAGAAGGAGCGCGATTCTGCTATCGCTAAGCTCCAGAAGGAACGTGACCATGCTCTCGAGCAGGTCAAGAGGGAGAGAGACCAGGCTATCAACGAGGCTAAGAAAGAGCGTGATTTGATCGTCTCGAAGCTCACCAAAGAGCGAGATGAGCTCTTGCAGACTGAGCAGAACTTCAGCAATAGAGTCAAGGAGCTTGAGGACCATCTCGCCAAGCACCGAGAGCTCAAGGCTGCTCTTGAGAGAAACTATGAGGATCTCAAGAAGACAAGCCAGGAGTCTACTCAGTCTTACAGCAAGTTTGAAGCCAAGGCTATCAACTTGGAGCGAGAGCTCGAAGACATTAAGGCCATTCGCAAGTCTCAAGAGACAGCCTATCAAGCTCGCATCGCAACCATGGAAATCTCCCAAGAGTCCATGCAGTTCCGCGTTAGCAACATGGAAGAAGATCTTCTCGACAAGGCCAAGGAACTGGGCGAGCTCACTGTGGAGCGTGACCGCTACAAGACAGAGAGCGAGAACTCCAAGTCTCAAGTCGAGTCTCTGAACAAGGACAAGTCAGGCCTTGAGGAGGACAAGAGGAACATGCTTAAGCAAATCACTGATCTCACAAGCGACAAGTCAAGACTCCAGGAACAGCTAACGGGACTCGAAACCGACAAGAAGGCACTCGAAGCGCAGGTGACGACACTCCAGGCTACGATCGACGACTTGAGGAAGGAGAAGGAAACCTGGACCAAGGACACTGAGAGTAAGGACGCCCGAATTGCTGGTCTTGATACCGAGAACGGAGAGCTTAAATCACAGATCGAATCAATCACTAAGGAGAAGGAGGCGGTGGCGAAGGAGGTGGAGGAGATTGAGACGAAGAGGAAGAAGTTGAAGAAGAAGTATGAGCAGCTGCACGGGGAGAACAAGACGATGAAGGAGCAGGTCAGGAGTTTGTTGAATGATCAGGATGATCAGACGTCGCAGGTGTTGAGGTTGGCGGTTGAGGTGAAGAGTCTGAGGTCGGAGAACTCGAGTCTCAAGTCGTTGTCGGATACTGCGAGCGTGGTGTCGAGCTCGCTGTCGACGATCTCAAGCTCTGTTAGTACGGTTGATGACACTGCTAGTGTCGTCTCTGATGCTACGGAGAAGCCAGACCCTGCGAATGTGCCGCAGCCTGCATCTGTTGAGGATGTACCGGAGACTGAGGATGTGATTGTTGTCGAGGAGGAGGTTGAAGAGGCTGCACCTGCACCCGCACCTGAGGTTGAGCCTGAGGCTGAGATAAAGGTTGAGGAGGCTGAAGCTCCGGCTGAAGCTCCGGCTGAAGCTCCGGTTGACGCCCCAGTCGACGCCCCAGTCGACGCCCCAGTTGACGCCCCAGTTGACGCTCCTGTTGACGCTCCTGTTGAAGCGCCAGCTGAGCCAGAAGCCCCTGCGGAGGAGAAGGCCGAGGCTGAGGCACCCGCTGAGGAGAAGGTTGAAGAAGCAGCACCTGAGCCTGAACCCGAGGCTGCCCCGGCACCTGAAGAGCCCGCTCCCCCTACCGTCGAGGAACTTCAAGGCGAGAACACAGAACTCAAGGAGAAGGTCGCTACCACCACAGCCGAACTTGACGACATCACCGGCAAGCTCACCGCCACCGCAGAAAATGCAGGTAAACTCCAACTCAGCGTTGACACCCTAACTGCCGAGCGCGACGAAGTCACCAAGAAGCTCGCCACCGTTGAGGAAGAAGCAGCCGCTCTGAAAGAAAAAGCCGCCTCCGTCGACACCCTCACCACCGAACGCGATGACCTCAAAGGCAAGCTCACCGCCGCTGAAGAAAACGCCGCCAAGCTCCAAGAGAAAGTTTCCACCGTCGATGCCCTGACCGCGGAGCGTGATGAACTCACCAAGAAGCTTGAGAGCGCTGAGCGAGAAGCTGTCGTGTTGAAACAGCTCCGCACTGAGAACAATAAGCTCATGAAGCAGCTTGACGAGGCAAAGAAGGCTCAGAAGGCTGCTAACGCGGAGGTCAACTCGCTTAAGACCCAGGTTGCTGCTCTTGTTGCTCAGATTAACAACGGCGGCATGACGAGGAGCAAGAGCGGTGGGGGGAGGAAGCCCATCAAGGATCCGAAAAGAGCGCAGGAGTTGGTCATTGTTCGAGATCCTCGGAATGGTAGTGGACTGTAAGTTCTCCCTTCTAACTGTTGATGATGCATTGATACTAACGTCTGCAGGAGCCATATTGTGCGACGACGCAACCTCAACTCCTCTGCGACGAGGTCTTCTTCTCAGTCTGATGGATCAGCTGATGTTTAGATGAATGGATGAGATGGATGTATGAACATGTTTAACGAGTCACTCATTTGAAACCTTTTCCTTTGTATACTTTTCTTTGAGTTTGGGATGTTTGAGTAGCGAAGATGGTCATGTAGAGTTTATACTAAGACGGACGATGCAATATCTGTATTAGGAACGGTGCATTACGATAGGATTATGGGAAGCTATATTTCTTTGTGTATGGATAATGGATAATGGAAGGGATGAATACATATAAATTGGGAGGCTTATGACTGCTCGTTGATTGTGAATGTTTTCTTGTGTATAGCTACGTATCTAAGGCTTCAAGTCACTACCGTGCTGTATAGCCACCGTCTACCGGGAGGTTCACCCCAGTAACCCATCGCGCCTCTTGACTAGCAAGGAAGATAGCGGCACCAACAAGGTCTTGCGGCGATCCAGTTCCATGGAGAGGATGCATTGACCGGATGAGATCTCTGTCGCGAGTCTTGATGGTATCGGCAAAAATGGCTGTCTCCGTAACTTCACCATCTGTCAGCATCGATGAAATCATGAGATCCTGAGAACTTACAGCCTGGACAGATGGCATTGCAGTGAATGCCGTCTCTCGCGTAATCAAGAGCGATGGTACGCGTCAAGTTCGTCACACCACCTTTCGAAGCAGCATACGCAGCTTCACGATTAGCGTTGCGAAAATTGTAGAGAGAGGTTCCTTACCATTGGTGTATCCTCCGACGAGGCCGAAGATTGACGACATGTTGATGATCCAGCCTCGGTCGCCAGTCTCGGATTTGTCTTGCTTCAGCATCTGAGCAATGACATATTTGCTGACGAGAAAGATGGACTTGAGATTGACAGCAAGGGTCAGATCCCACCAGTCCTCTGGAGTCTCGTGTACCCGACGAGGCTCTTTGCCTGCCTCGACAGAAATACCAGCGTTGTTGACCAGTCTGTACGGAGTGAGCGTCTAACTTCGGCGGGGGTTTAAGGGCCTTTTTACTTACACGTCAATGCGACCAAACTGAATAACAGCTCTAGATACTAGCTGCTCCACGGCGGCGGTTTTGGTGACATCCGTCTCAACGAAGATAGCCTGGCCGCCATTTGATCTGATCAATTCATCTGTGTTGACTTCCTCCTCTCCGTTCACACTCGCACGAGCGGCTGGCTGGAGATCAGCGCAGACGAGGTGCGCCCCTTCATGAGAGTAAGCCAGTGCAATTGCTCGGCCCAAGCCTGATGAGGAGCCTGTCACAATGCAGACTTTACCAGCCAGACGAGGTCCAAAAGTCGAAGTAGCCATTGTTTCTGTTCTTGATAAGATATTGTATTTGATGCGTTCGTTTAATGTGAGCGGTCAGTATTTATAGAGCCGTCAAAGGGACACTCGGAGCTACCGGACTGTAAGCCGCGGCTGATTGTCCCTCAACCTAACCACAATTCGTCACCTTGCAGCGCTCGCAGCGGTATCTCGATTTGAGTTTGGCAATTGTAGCGCTGATGCCTCGTGCTGTAAATGGACAACAAGCCGAATACCCAATAGGAACTAGTATTTGAAGCCGTCTCACCAGTAAATGGCAATCAAGGCGAAGATCATCGCGGAATTACTGCTCGCCGCGGTAGCATAACAGACGATTGCACGATTGACTATGTAACTTTGTAATCTCGGCCTAGAATTTCGGTCGATCATTTGCTCTATCAATGCGACATTGCGACTTAGCTAACCTCACGTCAGAATTGAAAATTATCAGGGAATCATGGTGTATTAGCTGTCTTTAGGCCATTCATCTACGAGCTTTGCCCGATGAAACCTGGTAGTCCACCCCAAATCCCTCTCAATATCACCTAAAAGCTTTAGAACCGCCTCCTGCTCGCCTTTCTCATGAAACACCTGCCCTGCCACAAACAATGCTTGCACTGAATTCGCCCTCACAGGATCCGAGGGCTCCGCTAAGCTTACACCACAAATCTCTCTTGCGTAATGATGCACTTCTTGCTGGATCTGTCGATAAGACTTTAATCGCGCCGAGACAGTGGAACGAATAAATGTTGATTCTTGTGGTTGGTTCACGAGGAGGAGAATCATGGCCATATGGTAGTTTTGCATTGTTGCAGCGCAGATAGGGAGTTCATACCATATTTGGGTGAAGCTGCTGAAGCAGGAATCTGAGGAGGGATATGGTGTTCGGGCATAAGGTTTGAATGTTGATGGGAGACTGTCGTGCCATTTCTTGAATTCTTTTAGCAGCATCTTCCAGCGCTCGAGCAGGCGTTCTTGTGTGACGCCGATGGTAGGCCGTTGACCGAGAGGAAGTGCGTAGTCCGAGGGATTTATTGCGTCGCCTGAGGTGAGGTGATTTGAAAGCTTGCCAATAAGCCACGTAAGTTCATTACTCTTGGTGTCTTCTTCGATATCAGCTACGGTACGAATATCCGCTGAGCATGGCGGACTGAAGGGCATGAGGGTTCCGTCTTCAGTGGTGGCGAGACCTGCATTTTGCCAAAGGCGCACGTCTTTGAGATCCAGACGAGTTTGCGTTTCGCTGATGACTGAGAAGGTCAGTAAGATGAATGATTGAATGAGGCGATTGGAACTTACAAGCGCAGAGAAGATCCTGACGTGCTAAACTCCAAAGAATAGGACCCTGAATAGCCGTGCGCGGTATCACCACCGGTGAAGCATGATGTGAAGCATCCTCCGCTGGGTTGAACAGAGGCAAAGCACTGAGATGCGCTCTCCAAGCCGTCCCAGGCGCATCCATTAGTTCGTAGATACAAAGAATAGCAACCGCCGCAAGCATATCCTCTTTATCACTCAAGTTATTCTCGTAGGTGCAAAGGTCAACTGCGTTCTTCAGATGGTGTATAGCTTCGTCGTAGTGCTTTGCAGATTCATAGCGCCAGTCATATCCTTGCCATCTAGAGTCATTGGACTTTGGATTTAGGTGACTCTTGTTTACACGATATAGGTGCTTAGCTGCGATGGCACACATGGATGACCTGAGCAGGGGACTCGTTGCTGCTTTGACAGGGACTTTGCCTGAGAAGTAACAGCCAGTGTCGAAGATGTCGAACCTGAAATTGTTAGAAGCACCTATGGCAATGGAGAGGGAAACTCACCAGATGCCGGGCCCTTCTTTGTAATGTTTTAGTAGATGAAGCGTCGCCAATCTTGAGTGATCTGGATGTTCGCCAGGAGTTGGAGCTTCTGACTCAGCGTCCGGAGCATATGCTTCTCGTTCAACGACAAGAGAATCCTCAGCCCAAAGGTCTAATTCTGGTCCAGAAGACTCAGAAATCTGCTCCGCTTCTGCAGTGTAAGATGTCTCCCTCGTTTCATCAGGATACTCAACTCTTATGCCCTCTTGCTCCGCATAAGGATCTTGAACATGGACGAAGCGAACTGGGCAGACCTATGTTAGCTCCCAGATATGCACGATAGGCGAAGCACTTACGTTCATCCGGAACATCAACCCAGACATGACCCGCCTCAAAAGCGTCACTGGTATCAGTCGCATCAAAATCTTCAACGACCTCGCTTCGACTCCTCTTTCTAGAGTAGCTCTGGAAAGGCCGAAACACCGATCTCTTGGAATAACTGCATGTTCGCGAACTTTTACTACATGCTCCACAAACCGGCTTTGCTTCATCACATTTCAGCTTTCTGCTTCTGCAAGTTTGGCTTGCTCGCCATCAATACCTCATTTCTTCAGGATGAGGGGGTAACTTACCAGCCTGAAAAAGACCGCATTGTCGTCAAGCCAAGAAAATGATGAAAAGCACTTGGGTGATTGAGCCGAGCAGTGTTTTATGAGCAAGGTGCTTGTTCCGATGGGGGTTGCCACTGTTGGATTGAGTCATTTGCGGAGACCAAGCCGAAGACCTGGGGAATGCTGACAGAAGAGGATATCAAGGCGAAAGAGGGACAAGAATGTGGGGTAATGAGTGACCCGGTTGATAAGCGGACCCGATTAGCGGAGCCGACTTGTATATGAATGTTTGGGTTATTTATTGCGCTGAATGGCTTCTATCTTTGCTGGGTAATCAATGCAAAGTGTAACTCTTCATATCAGATACCAAAGAAACAGTAGTTCTCCATTCTAGCATCATGTCTTCTCAATCAGCCCCATTCTCCGTCTCCGGCAAGACCGCCATCGTCACAGGCGCTGGGTCAGGTAAACATCCCCCAACAAATCATATGAATATTATACTTACAAGTCCCAGGAATCAACTATGAGTTTGCTCAGATCTTGCTCGGAAAAAACTGCAACGTCGTCATAGCAGACCTTTCACTTAGACCAGAAGCCGAAGCTCTAGTCTCAAAGTACAAAGACTCCTCTCCCCGAGCAGTCTTTGTCAAGACAGATGTCACATCCTGGAAAGATCTAGCCAACGCATTCAAAACCGCCGTCAAAGAGTTTGGTGATTTTGACATAGTTTGCCCTGGGGCTGGTGTCTATGAGCCTCATTTTTCCAACTTCTGGCACCCTCCAGGTTCCGCTGAATCTAAAGATCCCCTTGACGGTGATCATTATAAGCTACTGGATATCAATCTCACGCATCCTATTCGTGCTACGCAACTTGCCATCTCACAATGGCTTCACGGCTCCCCCAAGAAAGTGTCACCTGAGAACCCCAAACGCGTGATCCATATTTCTTCTATCGCAGCTCAATGCCCCGCACTCAGAAGTCCCATGTACGGAGCAAGCAAATTCGGCATCACGGGCTTTGTGCGATGTCTTGCCGAAGTCGAGAAACTCGGTGTTCGTGTCAATGCCGTTGCTCCTGGTTTAGTGCGCACTCCGTTATGGACAGAACATCCTGAGAAGCTGAAGTACGTAGATGAGGGGCAGGATGAGTGGGTTACACCTCAAGAAGTTGCCGAGGCCATGCTTCTTTGTGTGGAGAGTGACAAGTACCCTGGTGGAACGGTGCTTGAGGTTGGAAAGAACAACACTCGTTGTGTGCAGCTGTTCAATGATCCTGGACCTGATACGAGTGGTCAGTCGAAGGGAGTTTCTATTAGTAACACTGAGGAGGCGGATAAGAGTATTTGGGAATGGCTTGGCGATAAGTCAATCTGGGGATCAACTTTGTAAACATGTTCGTCAGTTTCTGTAACATCAAGAGCCAGTCTTTACCTCAGATCATATCTCTCCTTCGGTCGAGCTACAGTTCGCATAATGGCCCCGCAAAGCAGCAAGCGTGCTATCATGAGCTGCACTCGTGAAAGTGCCACGCATCAATCCCCAATGCATACGCGGGTTACTTATTTAGGTAATCGACGATAGTCAAATGACCTTGATGTCTGTGTTGTTCTCGGCTTAGCCAGTCAATATGAGTTCCCCTCTTTCTCGCTGCACGCCACTTCCATTCAATGGAGCGAGGTGCAGCGACATAAACCCCACGCAAATACGACCCCCGCTCGTTGTCTACTCGTTTATGTAATTTTATCGTTGCCTAATGTACCCAATGTCGAGGAATCATTGAGTTCGGCTTGTTGTCCGTGTTTTTGGCTCGTAGTCTAAGTGGCTTGATACCCACATTTCGCCTTGACTACCGTTTTGGGTTGTGATGATATCGTCAACGGATCGAGTGCAGTTGCGTAAGCGAAGAAGGGTAATGAATGTATTACAAGACGTAGCAATCTCGATTTAGGTATGTAATTATGCTTATGAGGCCGCATTAAAATTATATATACGTCAATCCAATGCTTAGACCTGAATCCCTCGTCAAACATTGCCTTCCTCTCATCGCATCCTCGAAAACAACTGCATTCGTTTTACATTTTCTGTAGTAAATGTCAATATGGATCAAACAGACGTCCTCATAATCGGTGCAGGGATGTCAGGTATTGGTCTCGGTGTCCAACTGATCCGGAAATTCGGCACCAGAAACTTCGAGATCATCGATAAAGACTCTGCCATGGCTGGAACGTGGCTAGTCAATAGCTATCCGGGCTGTGGATGCGATGTATGTATCAAACAGCCCAGAGGGATTCTTCTGACCTCTCTTACAGGTTCCATCGCATTTCTACTCATACTCCTTCGCTCTCAATCCCAACTGGTCTCAAGCATATGCCATGCAACCTGAGATCCAAACCTACTTCAACGAGGTTGCCAAGAAATACGATATTGGAAGACATGTTAGGTTCAACTCAGTCGTTGAATCTGCTCATTGGGACGAGTCTACTGGAACTTGGGAAACGACCATTCGAGATGTCAAAACGTCGAATGTGACGACTCGTCGTTCGAAGGTCCTGATCTCTGCTGTCGGTGCCCTTTCCATTCCCAAAGTATGTGATATCCCCGGCGCATCAGACTTTGAGGGAAGAATGTTTCATACGGCCAAGTGGGACCACTCCTTTGATTGGAAAGACAAGGAAGTGGTGATCATTGGTGAGTTTGTCCCAGAGTATAGTGGTCGGAGTGGCTCACTGTCATAGGCAACGGCTGCAGCGCAACTCAAATTCTCCCTGTCATAAGTTCGGGAGACGGTGCCGTCAAGAAAGCAACCCAGTTCGCGAGACAAGCGCACTGGTTGGCAGAACGTCCCAATCCAACCTACTCTGCCACTTTCAAATGGGCCATGAGATGGATCCCCTTTGCAATGCGCTTATATCGTGCATGGTTATACTACCTGAAAGAACGAGACTTTGCCGGATTCAAAGTTGCTGAAGGTCTTCGAATCAGGAATCAGTGGGCAAAAGACACTAGGGATTATATCCGAAAGACTGCACCGGCTAAGTATCTAGACTTTCTGGTCCCAAAGACTGAGGTTGGCTGCAAGCGAAGGGTCAATGATACGGACTACCTTGCTTGTTTGCATAGGGATAACGTTGAGCTTGTATATGACGATCCTATCCAGAAAATTGAAGCGAGAGGCGTGAGAACATTTTCTGGAAGGCTGGTAACTGCCGATGCCATTGTTCTCGCGCATGGCTTCGAGACCCAGAAACCACTATTTCCCATGAAGATTTTCGGAAAGGATGGGGTCAGCATCAACGAGCATGTAATTACCCCTTCACATCAATTGTGGTCTGCAACTCGCTAACGAGGAACAGTGGAACCAAGTCAGTGAAGGTGCGGCGTCTTCCTATTTCGGAACATGCCTTTCGGAATTCCCCAACTTCTTCATCATGATGGGCCCAAACACTCTAAGTGGTCATCTATCAGTCATCTACACCACAGAATGCCAGATCAACTACACAATGAGAGTTCTCAGACCAATTCTCACAGGCAAGGCAGATATCGTTGAGGTTACTCTCGAAGCTGAGAAGAAGGATATAGACAGAGTTCAAGAGAAGGCTAAACGCCTTGTTTGGGCTACAGGGTGCACATCCTGGTTTATTGATGAGAAGACGAATAGGAACACAATCATGTTCCCGGACTGGCAGTTCAAGTTCTGGCTGCGAAGTGTCTTTGTGGCATGGAATGATTTGGAGTATCGAAGTGTCAGCACTAACAAGTCCGTCAAGACGTCACGAGTCACTTTCTCGCTTCTTGCCGTGGCGGGTTTAGTAGGTTTAGGGTCATTTTACCTTAAGATCTTGAAGTCATAGCTGCGCACTGGAAGACCAAAGGCTGAGGAGAAGATGTTCAAAGAGATACTTCACAGACAGAGACATATTTGAGAGAGTAATTCATTCATTCTTGATGTTCAACTTGCTATATAACCATGCAAAAACCCACGATATGCCATAATGCTAAGCACGTTCAATTTTAACTTTACACTACCCCAATCATTACATCATCCATCTAAAGACGAGGGATCGTCTTGGTAGCGCAGCAAGAAGAGGGAGCCTCCTCCTCCTTCTTACCGAAGGCATCCTTAGATGCAGCATCGACGCAGAGAGCCGAAGGGGGAACCCAGAGACCAGGGTTCTTCTGGTAGAAATTTGAGGCGCGAAGCATGACGCTGACGGGCTCAGCGGGCATCACGGGGAAGTCCTCAGTGCGGGGGAAGTGAGTGAGACCAAACTGGATATAGCAGACGATATCAGTGTTCTCAATGGGCTCATCGCGGGCTACCCAGTCGAGAATGGTGCTGTTGTGAGGGTGGTTCTCGACACCGGTGGACTGGCAGACGTAGTCACCAGCAGGGAAGATCTCGTAGTCCTTATAGGGAGTGACCCAGAGACTCTTACGAGCAAAGGCAGCGCGGTTATACACGACACTACCGGGCTTGGCGAGGAGACCGGGGCAGTTGTTGTTGAGAATCTTGTAAGCGACGGGCTTCTTGGCGGATGGGTTGATGCTGTTGGGGTTGGTGATGGCCCACGATCGACTTGTCTCGTGGCAGTAGTTCACAGCGGCCTCCTTGGCTGTTCGGAGAGGAGTGTTCTTGCAATAGAAACCGTTGCCGTAGGGGTTCTCCGGAGATCCAACCTCTGCCTCTGAAGGCATGGCGTCGTTCTGAACGATAGAGTTGTTGGGACCGTCGATCTCGGGGTCAACACGGAGGGAGAAGATGTGCTGGTGGTTGTGAGCGTTGATGGTGGGCGCGACTTCGGTTCCATAGGGAGCGGCTGTCTCGCTGGGGTGCATGCAGTAGGTGTTGAGCATGCCGGTCAGCTTGATCTCAAGCTTGTAGGTACCGTCGAGGGTGAAGGTATGGTAGAAGCCGTACTCGTAGTTGGCGGCGGTGATGATTTGAGAGATGATGAGCTTGCGATCACGGGCGGAGATGACGGTGCCGTCACGGTAATCGGTGTGCTTGTACAGAAGACCGTTGTCTTCCTCGTGAATGCAGATGGCGTTCTTGATGATAGCGGGATCACCCTCGCCAGTAGCCATGACGGCATCGAGGTAGTGGATGGCGCCCTTGCAATCACATCCCAGCTTCAGAGAGTTGGTCATGAGACCGGTGCCATACTCACCGACGTCGAAAGCGTGCTTCTTGTGGTGAGGGGGGTCGGGGTTACCGTAGGGAACGACCATCTCGACGACACTGATACGGTTGAAGAGAGTGCGCTCGCGGTGCTCATGCTGATCCTCCATGCGAACATCAGACAGAACAATACCTTCACGGTAGTTGAATCCGATGTGCATCTTGTAGCCAGCCCAAGAAATCTCATTTCCTCGCATGCGGAAAGAAACGCCCTGAGGCTGGGTGATGTTGATGGGCTTGAGAGTACCATCAATGTAGTTCTCGCCGATAAACTCAGGCATGTAGTTGTGCGAGGTGAGAGGAACCTTTGTTCGTTCACCGTTGACGTAGCGGATATCAACAGTGAGGACCTCCTCCTTCTCAGTATCGACCACGACGGAGAAGTCCAGCGGGTGCGCATACTGGTTATCGTTGGGCGAAGCGCGATAATACACCAGACCCTGCTGGAGACGGCGCTCATAGCCCCAACGCTGATCAACACCAATTGCCCAAGCATCGATGTAGATCTTGGACATGTCGTCGATGCCAAGGTCCTTGCAGGCCTGGATGACACGAGGGTCGGCGCGAGCAACGCGCTCGCAGACGTCAAGATCCTCGAGGGTCAGAGTAGGACCGACTTCAGAGACGTCCTTCCAAAGCTCGACCTTGCCGTCGGCGATGTTGGCGACGACCTCGGAGACTTGACCATTGCCCTTCTCGATGACGATGGCGAAAGCGCGACGAGAAGGTCGGGGACCAGTTCGGGCGCGGAAAGCAGCATATTCTGCCTTGAGAGGCTCACGGAGAGTGAGACAGTTGAACTTTAGAGACTTGGGCTTGGCATAATCACGGATGATTCTTGCGGCAGCGCGGATCTCATCAATCGATAGCGGATCTAGTAATTGTTAGGGGGATGTGCAATTGAGGGGATCAATTGAATGGCAGAGAAACATACCGAGAGGATGTAAATGTTGAGAATTTGAGAGGTCGGGAGCGGCGTCGTTGGCTTCTTCCCGAAAGATGGTGTAGCCGGCGATGGATGAGGTGTCTGCAATCATGGTGAACGTTGTCTGGGCTGAGCGACTGTGCCATACGGTGGATGATCAAGTAACTGTATAAGTGTCCAAGGTATTGACCTGGAGGGAGCAAAGTTGAAGAAGAACTGTAGCTTAGTTGGTAGCTTACTATAGAGAGAACAGAAAAAAGAAGATATTGTCAAGAGGATACAGAGCTTCTTATAGAGAAAAGAACAAGAAACGTAAAAGAAAAGAAAAGAAAAGCAAGGCGGATTAGAAGAGACACGGCATCCATGGCATCCACCGTGTGGCGCCCGCTCCGATTGTCCTGACAGACCAGACACCGCTCCGCTGCATCTCCACTGAGCGGGAATCCGCTCAGACCCTTTCTCTGGGTGGTGTAAGACATTACCTACAGAAGCAAAGATGCTGACTACAGTGGTAGCTGCAGTGGAAACACAAGCGAGATCTAGATTGCGACAAGGGTATCTCTACCGAAAACTGCTACAGAATTGCATTCTCTTGATCCTGGGGAATATTCTCACTCTGCCATGCCAAGCCATCTCCGGCAGTTCGACGCGCCGCCCCAAAGCTCTCTTGATCTCCTCGAAACGGGCATAACAGTGAACGTTTTCTTACAGGTCCACAAATTACTGTATCTGTCTGCTATCTAGCATAAACGGTTGGGAGATGGCAAAACAAAAACACGAGGCTCAATCATCTGACCCCAGCGATCCAATCCTCCCCCTCATCTGCACTTCTAACCGCTTTCAGCATCTGATTCTCAGCTTTGCACCCATGCTCTGCGCTAAACCGCTTACAGGTAACGTTTTGCAGTTTTGCTCAGCGGCCGATAAGAATGTCGTCTCCCCCGAGATAACCGAACAGGTGATCCCCTTCTTCATGCCCCTTGATTACGTTTCTCCCAAAGATGTGATGTTACCGGCCCGGTCGAGTCGAAAAAGCAACGCGTTATTCCCCACGGGGAAGTCGTTGCACAAGACGCTGCAATTCATCACGTAATGGAAATCTCGTCGTCCTCTCTCCTCACACGATGCATCGCTGTTCCCCATGGGGTACCATCGCGTTTCCCCGCAAACCGCCTGGCCAAACCATTGGGAATGATCGCTAACTTGCCGGGTTGTCCTGTCAGAATATCGACGGCGTTGTCCTCTTTGCATCACTGGGCTCTAACTCACAGGTGATGGCAGACGCCGCCGTCGCTGAAAGGGCGTTAGTAGGGCAGTATGACCGGGGCGCGAGATAACAGTGCCCCCCTTCTCCAAAGTGAGCCTTATCTCTGTGCTACTAACCCCAATGCGCGCTTTTTTGGCCTCTGCCAGGATTTTCGTTCAGTGCTGAAGCATCCCTACAATCAGCCACCACCACCACCAATCTCTGTACTCCATACAGTACTATCACTGCCCGTAGAGCGACTTGTCACACGATAAGTTAGTTACCTTGATACCAAGCACCTACCAGTTCCAATCTGTGTGTGGCCTTTGTAATGTAAAAAAAAGGTCTCCTTACCAAAAAGACGCTGGTCCGTTCCCCGTAGCAAATTGGATATAAGCTCGCCACGCGCATTTACTTTTTTACTTCCCATTTCATACAACACATTGCAATTGACCTCTCTCTGAGTCACATCGCATTCTCGCTAAGGCTGCCCGTCGCCTTTTTTCCCCTCTCTCCCCCTTAACGTCATTTATTCTCATTTCTTCTCTCGACGAGGTCATCGTCAGACGCGGCCATGACCAACGACGTCGAGACAAACTCTGCGCTCAAGCGCACAGATACCACCTGCCAAGCCATCCGCGATGCAGAAGATCTCGCAAACTTTGGTCATGACCAGAGTCTCACGCGAAAATTCAGCATGTGGAGCATGTTTGCCCTGGCCTTCTCTGTCCTCGGTACGTGGTCCACGTTCGCGCAGGGCATCGACAGCGGCTTGACCAGCGGAGGCCCCATCGCCATCCTCTGGGGTCTGGTTCTCGTGTTCGTCTGCAATGTCTGCGTTGCTGTGTCGCTGGGTGAGATGTGTAGTAGTATGCCCACGGCGCTCGGTCAGGCGTACTGGATCTCGCGATTGTGGCCGACAAAGGCTGGGCGGTTCTGCTCGTATCTTTGTGCGTGGATCAACATGACTGGCTGGATCACTTTGTCGGCGTCGCAGATTGCTTTCATGGGCGAGTTTATGCTCAAGATGAAGGTTCTCTTCCAGCCGGACTGGGCTGGTGCGGATAAGGGATGGGTTCTATTCCTCGTCTACGTCGGTGTTACTCTAGCTATGACTCTGTTCAACGTCGTGGCTTGTCGAAAGGACATCGTTCTTCCCTGGTTCAACAACTTCGTTGGTGTTTCCTTCGCCAGTCTTTTCTTCATCATCAGCTTGGCCATGCTCATCTCCGTCGGAACCAAGGACAACCTCCATTATCAGCCTGCCAGCTTTGTCTTCGGGCAGTGGATCAACCAGACTGGCTGGCCCGATGGTGTTACCTGGTTCTTGGGCCTTATCCAAGCCGCCTACGGTCTTACGGCCTTCGATGCTGCTATCCACTTGGTCGAAGAAATTCCCTCACCACGAAAGAACATTCCCCGTGTTATCTGGCTCTCGGTCGTCATCGGTGCCATCACCGGCTTCATCTTCATGGTTGTCTGTCTCTTCTGCATCGTGGATATGAGCATCGTCACTGACCCTACAACCGGTCTCGCTTTTATGGATCTTCTAAAGCAGACTGTAGGTCTTCAGGGCGGAACTGTCCTTCTGACACTGTTCATCGTGAACGGTATTGGACAGGGTATTGGAATCGTTACGACCGCTTCGCGTTTGACTTGGGGTTTTGCTCGAGACGGGGGTCTCCCCTGGAGTGGCTACTTTGCAAAGGTCGACGATTTCTGGAGGGTTCCTGTTCGTGCACTTTGGCTTCAGGGCGGTGTCATGGCTCTCATTGGAGTTCTCTACACTTTCGCCTCAACAGTCTTGGAAGCTATTCTAAGCGTCAGCACAATCGCGCTCACAGTATCCTACGGCATGCCCATTCTGACGCTCCTCCTCGTCGGCCGAGACAAGCTCCCACCGGGAGAATTCTCCCTCGGACGATTTGGTTCAGTCATCAACTGGGTCAGCGTCGTTTACTGTGCCATCACCACCGTTTTCTTCTTCTTCCCAGGCGCACCGAACCCATCGGTTTCAGACATGAACTACGCCATTGCTGTGTTCGGCATCATGCTTGTCATCACGCTGGTGTTCTGGGTCGTCAAGGGGCGTATCACTTATCTGGAGACCGAGGAGGCGCAGGGAAACATCATCTATGCGCAGCGCGCGGAGCGGGCTAACTATGTTGATGTCGATGTCCGAACCAAGACGGATACGGAAGCTCGTCGAGCTTCTCAGACCGGAGGGCCTAGTGCTTCCTGATTGGTTGGGAGGACCGGCATTGCGAGACTTGGTGTGAAGATGGAACAGATACGCGTAGTTGTAGTTGAAGTTTAGAATCAATGAAAGATGGCACTTGCGCATGGGAAAACCCGTTCTATTTAATTACACTGTATCTTTGGTCTATCTTATTACCCCAATCGGTATAACGTATATGATAAGCGAGTGCACCAACCAAGCGAGTGCACCAAAAATCTCCCAATCTCTCCTCTTCACACCTAATTAACTACTCCTCAACCATTAAATATGCCACAATCAAATAATGAGGCTAACATGCTTCTCGCTCTTCGGGCCCTTCAAAATGACCCGAAACTGGGTCTCCGACCCGCCGCAAGGTTGTACCAGGTGGATTATTATGCCCTTCGTCGCCGACAGAAACGCATCCAGTCTCGCCGCGATACCATTCCTAACTCAC
>JABEEM010000902.1:0-45270 GCA_013363185.1 Fusarium secorum
GCTCATTCACTCATCTGTTGGTAGTTCAAACAAATCGTCCTCTCTGTTATCAGAACTCGAAATCGAAGAGGAGCTATCTGAATCGTTGGCAGTATGTACTAGAATTTACATTAGTCCTACATCAAAACATAGACATCCTTTAAAACTTGAGCCTAATTTGTTTGAACTACCAACAGATGAGTGAATGAGCTTGATGAGGTTCTTGATCAACTTATAGAAGAGCCGATAGATCAGTCTGATATCCCGGAAATCGACGATCAAGAAACCATTAACCCAAGTGTTACTCTCAATGGCGGATGGGTCACCAGACTCCGGCAGTTCGCCGGAAAGCCACCTATGGACATGGGACCATTCATGCCAAATGGCCAGATACCTGTCGATCAGGAAATCAAGAGTCGATTTGAAAGGCGTTGACGCGAGATCATCAAAAACACAAAGCAATGGGCTGACAAATCCTAGTCACCGCCGATATTGAATTCGTTAAACGAGCTATGGTTCCAGGCATCCACCAACACATCCAAGGACTTGAAGTTGAGGTTATGACTGAAGCCTTACTCTGTGCCGCTCTATACGCTGAGTGCAGAAGATGATGATAAATGGTCAGCAGCCTATTATATTAGCAATAGATCTACCATTTGTGGAGTAGGCCAACAACTGCCTGTCATATTAGGAACCAATACGACCAGAGACGATGCGACTCTTGCATAGTTGTTATGGGGAGAAGAATATGGTCATAAAACGGCTGAAGAGGTTGGTCAAGGCACCTCCGCTTCAAGCTGTTTCTACCATTTTTTCAAGCCCTACAGCTTTTCAATGGATACCAATTCATATGCCCTGCATGAAGATGTCGTATACTTTATACTTCTCACGTGGCAACTACCGTCTCTGACCCATCGGGCGTTGAAGACTCCATCATTTGACTACCTCTTCCCGCAAGAAGAGGTACTTTACGGAGTACTCTTGCTATGCCCTCCTGCCTTTTCCCTTGGCGTTATAGAAGCTGTATTTGTCCCCTAACATGCCTAATATCGACTTCTTCAAGTCCCTTCCTACTGTTCAACAAACGGGTCGTCTCTGGAGCATTTACGTTCTTGTACTCAAAAAGCCCGGGGACAGACCATTCATCTGCATCGGTCTTTTCAGATAGCGACCTGCTGCCGAAGACACCTGTATCTGCCGAGATCGTGAGAAAGGAGGGGAGGAGGGGATAATTTATTTGCGTGTCTAGAAGACGCTAATGTGAAAGGAGTATATCGTCTCTAGTCTTGAAGGGCGCCTTCACCGACCTCGTCAGATGTTTGATCCCGTTTGTTTCTGGTTTGGAGGAGAGCACACCTCTTCTCCGTGCGGCACATTATGAAAATGGTATACTCACGGTCTACACCACATATCGCGCAGATATCCCCTTATAGCTCCATCCACTCCTCATCTTGTTTCTTGGTTGGCTGGCGACCGCAGGCCGGGCATTTAGATGCTGCCTTCCAGCCTTTCCATCCAACGAGGTGGCTATTAATCGGCCTAGGGACACGGCATGTTCCATAGACATCGTCGTGTCCTCTACCCACTTGCGGTGACCCGCCGCCGTCTGCCCATATTTCGGGTTATTGTTATCACTGCCGTGAGTTCTTAGATGCAGGTAACAACCTGCGCATCGCATATCCTGACCCCAGAAACGAAATGTGTGTGCATTTGCAGGAGTTCTTGGCTCTTCGCATGCTGGATTCCCACATACATCAGGGTTGCCCCAGCCAACCCAGACCTCGTGCATCCTTGCATCAGTAATGAGATCGGGGCACTTCTCCTCCTTGTGCTTGTATCGATGGAGCCAACAGGCAGCGCAAGGTCTAGCTTCAAAAAAGCCTTTCCATCTCTTTTCATCTGGCAGATTGGTGAATGGGCGCCCACAGTTAAAACAGTGGTCCTCTTGGTTTGTTTCATTCAACCATTCTTGATAAATGGTCCTATTGCAAGGTAACCAATGCTGATTCTGGGCCAAGGGTAGGGCCCTGCTGAGACCGATGTCACTAAAGTCAGGAAGACCTGGGACTCCATATTTGCCTTCCTGGAAGAGATTCAGCTGATTCGGGTAGGCCCATGCCACTGTTAAGAGGTATACCATGAGCACTTGCTCAGCAAGAATTGTTGCCACGGATCACTTCGAATAGTGATATTGTCCTGAAGTTGGGAGAAACATCATCCTTGCAAGCAATACTATTATGGTAAGACTGTTTTTGCGTTGGTAGGTCGTCGTAGGTTCTTAGTGAGAACTTCCGGTGTACCTCGACACGACCGGAGATCCCAAGATACCCTTTATACCCAAGGCTAGAGCCAACATATATGCCCTCGACTTGGTCTGTGTCATCCTTAACAATGACATCTAGGTAGGTGCCCCAGAAACAAAAGGTATCATCCACTATCGGAAGATCAACGAGATGAATTGGCTGCAGATCGGGTCTTCCCAGGATGCTCTTCACGGCGTCTGGCATAGAGGAAACGGCTGAAGACATGCCAGGGTATTGGAAGTGACCAATAAAAAGCTCTCCTAAGCTAATACAACATATACCTAAGTTCATCCTAAAGTTATCTAAGTTCATCCTAAAGTTCCATAAGTATTTCATCCTTTAGGGTCGTGGTCCCGGAATTTTGCGAGACTGGGAAGATCCAATAGCCCCGAACTACTCTTGTGAAAGAGCCTGAGTTGGTTTAGTTATGCCCAAGCCACCGTTGAGAGATATACCGTCACTTCTTTGGCGATAATGGTTGTAACAGTCTTGTCACGGATGACCTCGACTAGTGTTACTGTCCTGAAGTTAGGCCTTCATCATCTCTATAAGCGAGACTATAATAGTATGCTTTACATCTGTTCCTATGAGACAAAAGGTTCTCGCTTAGGACGTCTGGTTCATTGCTACACGACCTGAGATACTGTTCTTGACCATACACACCGTTGATAATCCTCAGCTACCTCTGACTCGGATCGAATCAGACAAGCATCACTGCTTCTCAAACCTGGCCACGCTTCCGCTTACTCGGCATGATAGGAAGATCTTCAGCACACTCCCCAACAAGGACCGAGGTATCCTCCCCGTTTCTTAGCAGGTAACGTTGGGAAGGATACCAAGTCCTCGTCTGAGCTCCAGTACTTGAATACATGACTGAAGAAACTCTTTCGAAGCTCCATTGACATAACATGAGTGTGTCCCTCGCTTTGGGGGCGAGCGTTGCACCACCCTAGAAGTTTGAACAGGAGCATATAGTGATATGGAATATTACTGGGCTTAGTTGCACTTTTTTGGAGGCCCGGGAGGATAAGGACCAACAACTTTCACAGAACACATCCATATACCGGTGATATCTCGCTTCAAGTACTCATAAAACCTGCCATTCTCAAGTACAAAGGTTTATTTTAATCGCTATTGGTCGCTTAAGAAGTATCCACCAAGAGTTGAGAGTTTGGATATTATAGTAATCCTATAACCCAGGAAACAAACTGGGACACAGAGTCATAAAATTTCTAGATCAAAAATCAGGATCCTGTAATTACATCTTTCAAGCAACTACCAATAAGCCACCGAATATTCCACCGAGTTGAGCAAGGTACTTGATGGGTACCTGGCTTGGACTATCAAGCCGCTGAACAAAGAAGGGCTGGGTTTTCTCAAGGCGATTAGCTATCGACTTTTTAGCATGTTAATTGTACTTACCCAACGTCTGCACCAGCCGAGCCGCTGGGGTACCCGCCCATTGCGAGGGGGTTTTACTTGACTCGAAAAGATATCCTTCAATTATCTCCTCCAGGACCCTGCGAGAGCGATCAAACAATGCCCCAGGGCCATCGGTAGTCGCTGAAGAAGGAGAGGAACTCGAACAAGAACGTGACAATATCAATGAACAAAACGTATATCACCCAGTTGATCCCGACGAGATCATCGAAGAAAACATCAGACTTTAATATAGGATATCAAAATAAACTCAACAAAAGGTATCCTAAACTTAGCAAAGCTATCCTAAACTTGTGCTAATTTACCTAGGTCTTTTTATCATATTGGATCAAGGTCCTGAGTCTTCTTTCCTCCCCTGGCTTGATTCAAAAAAGAACAGTAGTCTCCTTATCGTGGAGAGCCAGCAAGGATCAATATCCCTGATATTCGAAATATGTCGGTAGCAAGAGTGTTACACCATTCACTGCAGTCATGCTCTCGCCTAAGCAATATCATAGAGGCTCGATTAGCCTTCAACGAACGAGGGCACTTTTGATCAAGCCTTGAATATCTTCTCGAACTTCTGGATATCCGGCTCGACTCCGCGGCCTTGATAGGAAATGCTGTACCAAGTTGTGTATCTTATCAGTTGCAGGTGAGGCATGTGATATCCCAGTGCCCGAGCCCCTGGGGTCATGATTAGAGCGGATAGAACAATTTTTTGGGTTGATCTCTGCCATAATTGTTTAACATGCACAGAATGGAACTCGCTGTTGACTATTCTTTAACTCATAGTAAACTGGCTCTAATTGTCTTGTTGTTGAAGAGCTTCGCTTGATATTGGACTCAGAGTCCTGATAGATAAGGAGAGGCATAACAGATAAACACCCTGACCACCCTCTCCTGCATTGCCCCTAATCATGCTAGATAACGGAGAGTTCATCCCCTTATCACCCCGGATTCCTCCCCCACGCGGCGTGTAGCTCGACCGCCGTGGCGATAATCTTGGCGAGTCTTTGATTCCGGGGTAGTTAATGTAGCAATTCTCGACCTTGTGTGATTCTTGCCATATGATCTAAACTTCACCAAGAAAGCATAGAAGAACCACGTATGATAACCATTTACAAAGCAAGTCTCTCAAGAACAAACATAACCCCACGCGCTCTTACATGGGAGCCACGTTCAACGGTACGGAGGGCGGATACGCGGGGGTGGTAAATGGTGTTGCCATGATATACTGTTAAACCTTGTTATGACAAACCAGCATCTTGATGTAAGGGGCCAGATAAACACAGTGGTGTTATGTATGACGAGGTGGCCGTTTATTAATCTATTAGCCCGGGCTCTAAGATAATCGCATATAAAAAGCAGCTGAGTTCCCCGTTTCATTTCAGCCCCGTCGGGGCAGCCATCCGTCTTCCATGTTCACTTTGTATACTATCGTTCTATCGACACGCACTCTTTTGCCAGCTCGTTGTTGGATGTGTGTCTTACTCATGAGCACTCAGAAATTTGAGCAGAACGAGCCTCTGTCCTTTAGATTGATAAGCAAGAGGCTTCCAACAAGTCAGGTGGTATCGAATCTCAGTGTCACTCAGTTGCACAAACACCGGCTACCTTCAACACACATCACAGGCTAAAGGCACCACAAAATTGAGAGCAAGGGTAATTCGTTACTTTTATTTCATCCATTGACAAGTCATAATAAAATCGTTTAGGTTCCTAGACCAAACCTACGCCGGTAGGACGCCTCTCCAAAAACACAACTCCTGCCGAAATGCAATGCCGCGTCGCCAGGTCTTCTCCATTCCGTAATCGCCTCAGGACTGGGCCTCTAGATTCCGATGGACTAACTCTTCTTTTTTAACCCCTTTCCTGCTTTTGATGTCGTATTTTAGCCAAGATCCAGACGCCATGGGTTTCCATTATGCTAACCACTCTTCCTCGTCCCGCTTGCGACCTTTTATGACAAGGCCGTCGTCATTATCATCGTCGCTATCATCGTCACCGTCGTGGATTCTCAGTTGCTCGACATGAGTTGCTGTGTTGTGCACCTCCTCATCATCACTCGCATCATCATCCAGCATCCATGTGAGACCATTTGCTTCCTCTTCTATGGGGAACATCTCACGTGCGTATTCTTCGATACCTCGAGGGCCTTCCCACAACTCCAAGGCCTCACTTGGGCAACTGACTTCGACCTTGGGGTCACCGAAGTAAGGTGGTTGCTTTCGAGGATCTTTCTGATTCGGGTCGAACAGTTTCTCCAGACCGACGAGCTGTTCCCGGTAGCCTTCAGGGATTCGAACCTTGATTTCAATGGGACCTTGCACATAGCGCACAGGACGGCCGACTCCTTTAGAGAAGAGTCGACACACCTCCTTGGGTGTCAAGTATTCGTATGCAAGTGCAATGCGCTCTCCGTTCCATTTGCTTGGTCCATCCTTAAAGATTTGCAGGACCGCGGGACCAACATCGTGCTCGGCATCTAACCAGGGTAGCTTGGCGTCAGGATGGAAAGGTGCTTGCCATTTGAACGAGCCGTCCTTTTGCAGATCCATGCAGAAAAGGGGATACTGAAGGGAGGTGAAATTGTTGTTGTAGATACCAGTGTACACAAAAGTGGCTGGTATTCTGAGTTTGCGCACATATTGCTCGACCTCATGCTTGGCAGCCCAGAGGGGTAATGAGGGCCATTCGGGGTTGTAAGCACCATGATCGGGCATGGATGAGTACACGTAGTGTTGAATTCCCGCGCGCTTAGCGGCGTCGGCTAGGGCCTTTCCGATTTGAATCTCATCGCCGTAAAAAGTTGTATTTATGAAGGCGAGTTGTGCGCCGCGGAACAGACTTGCGATCAAGTCGTAGTTGACGCCGACACCGGCCAGCGGGCCGTGCTTGGTAACATCACGGTTTGCTTCAGAGGGCTGATGTCTTGTGTAGAGCTCGCCAACAAATACGGTAACATTGGCGTTCCCCGAAACTTCAGCAGCGACGACACCGTCGAGATTTCTCAACTGAGCGCGCACATGATAACCAACGGCAGTGGCGACGCGAATGAAAGACGCAGCTTGTCGCCCGCTGGCGTTGATGACAGCGATCGTCTTGTCCGGGTTTGACATGAGCCTCTTATAAGGACGGAAAGTTAAAGAATTGTTCCTTGAATTTGCGAGCGGAGAAGAATCGGAATAAGAGGATCTGGAGTGCTTGTGCTGCTTGTAAAAAACAGCAGGTTGAGCCTGAGCCTGGACCTGGTCGCCGGGTATTCGAATGGGGATGCTGGCGGTCATGGACCCGTTTAGTTGAGCGGGCATGCTATAGCAGTGCGCTGATGCACTCTCTGTGTGAGCGGGAAGAAAAAGAAAATATCACGTCGCTATCGGAACTTGACTCGAGGGCTGAAGCCACCGGCCACGGAGCGGAGACAGAAAGACCTTTATTAGCCGGGTCGGAACAGAGCCAGAGCCGGTATTATGTCGGGCGTGGTCCACGGAATGCCGGTTTGGGAGGCAAAACAAGATATGACCACCAAGTGAAAGGTAAAGTTGAAAGGTACAGGCGACGGTCTGTACGTAAAAACTCAAGTGTGGTGGTGGATCAGAGGGTGAGCCAATGCAGGTGCGGAAGCCAAACCACCAGCAGACAGCAGGGTATTATTGGTGGTGGTCTGTCTGCTTGAAGCTGAGGAGGGAGAAGTAGGAGCTCGTGAGAAAAGTCGAGAAGAGAGAGAAGAGGGGGAGGGAAATATAGAGAAACCCAGACAGGACACAACAAAGCGACTGTCAACTAGTAAACTCGAAACCCCAGTAAAAGAAATAAAAAAGAGGTCACGATGCTCCGTCGCGGCGTTTGCGCCAGGCCAGGCTTGCGCTCAGCGTGCAGTGCAGTGTGCGCGCCCCAGTTCCTAGGTGGATTTAAATAGGTAAGGCAATGGTAATCCAACAAACAACCCTGACCCAATGTGCGTGCGATTGTGGGTGAAGGTGGAATTGAGAAAATGTTCTAGCGTGGTGCTTTCGGGGTCCTGTAAGCGACGACGCAGCTTCAAAGGGAAGGGTTCGAATGCGTAGCGAAGAGAGCCGAGAACTCAGATGATGAAGTCAAATTGAGATGGGTTGAGTCGAGAGGATGGATGATTCGACTTGCAGCTGTAACAAGGGGTTCCGTTGCACCGGTCAAGGTCGATCTCCTGCAAGAGATATATGGTCAAGTCGTCGTTCACGAATAGACACGAGAGCTGGGCTTTGCGCAAGTATAAGATAGGTCGGCTGCTGCGAGCGACTTCGGTCGGTGTGTGTAAGTAAGGCAGCGTAGCAAACCCAAGCAGGAGCAGAACCTATACCTATGTAACTTAAGGTATTCAAATGTAGGTATGTATGGATTGGATGGTATGGTATGGGTGGTGTCGGTTTATGGCGTGCGGTTGCAGGTTGATAGCGAGGGGGTGTATGCGACATCACAACCAAGGTGTAGAGATAGCGCCGAGTCCTTGAAACTAACCTCACACTCACACTCAGTCGGTGGGTACAGGTATGGATATCACTGAATGAAGCCACACACGAAGGCCCTCGTGGGTACAGTACGATCTGGGGCCGACACCAAAAATATGATGGCGTCGATGAAGTCCAAAAAGGTTGTAGCTAGAGAGGGCCAAGACAAAAGCTGCAAGTAGCTCGAAAAGAATGAAGGGATCAAGAACAACCTTGACGATGAATGAGGGGTCTAAGCTAAGCTGACCACTTATTAACTTGTACGGGAAAATCTACCCTCAACTTTTATTTAAGTATTAGTTCCAAGCTTGGCAGCAAGTACACGCTACATACAGTTCAGTTTGTCTGCGTGACGATTAACCCCGTAGCATAAGGCAGCGAATGAAATTGTTTGTCTGCTTCCTTATCATTCATCCTGCGGGTATTTAACTTTGTCTCATTCAAG
Source organism: Fusarium secorum (assembly GCA_013363185.1). Classification (NCBI taxonomy): domain Eukaryota; kingdom Fungi; phylum Ascomycota; class Sordariomycetes; order Hypocreales; family Nectriaceae; genus Fusarium; species Fusarium secorum. Next base: position 8,637 of record JABEEM010000902.1, read on the forward strand.
GACGGTTCCTGATTTGGCGGGGTATCGCAATAACAGCAACACTCAAGAGCTTACACAAATAGGGTGTCAGGGCTGACTATCCGTGCAGAAGCGCAGTAGAACAGGATAGAAAGAATGGGGACATGGGGAACGAGATTCAAGATTGCGGGTTGGAAACTGGGGATGGATGCTCGCCAACTTGACTTGTTCGATAATAGAAAGCTAGAGGAAGCAAGAGGATAGAGGGGAAGCACCAGGCGATAACGAAGACCGGATTCATCGTCACAAATGGGAAAGTAAAGTGACCAGGAGTTCCATAACCGCACCCGGACCCGGCAAGCAGAAACCGACTCGACTGACTGATAAGAGAATTGAAAAGAAACGCCATCTTTAAGTCAACGTCGCTACAGAAGTACCCTGCACTATCAAGGTACCTTTGTCCATGGTTCGACTCAAGCCGAGACACAGGTATCGTGGCATGATGGGAGTACATTAACAGTTGCCCTTTTTGTCCATTAGGATTTCGGTCAGCAAGTCACCTGTCTCGCCTTGCCTCTCCTCTAACCTTGTTGAACCTAGACGGAACCACTCCGAATCTTCTTATCAGTACTTCTACCAAGTACCTTTCCGGATGAAACGGGTTTAACTCTTGACCGTCCTTTTAAATGAAGAGATTTTCCTCCCTTACTCAGGACAGGGCAAGATACGAAAGATAAAGAGGCTTAATGTTGCCTTTTGGACCCCAGGTGACGCCTACAGGCGTCCCTGCACCAGGGCTGCACTCCCATGGTAGTTGGACGCAGTTGTTTGGTGGGCCATTTACAGTCGTCAAAACAGACCATCCAAGTACAAGTTACCTTACCCTCGTGACGATGATGGAAATAATGGTTTCCGGGAATCCAGAGGCGTTACGTTAACTCACCACCCAATATGAAAGATGGAGCCAATGCCAGACGCGCACGGCAACAGGGTCACCAAGGGTAAAAAAATTCAAATCGGCCGGCTACGCCTTGAAAAAGCTTCTGGAGCCGTCAAGGTGGATAGAGGATCGGCCAAGATGGTCAAGCTTGGACCAATCGGGGCAAAAATTGATTGCTCGTGGTATGAGCCTCCTTGTTTCCAGGCTATCGCTATCAATCTTACACCACGAGCTGACCTCTCGAGAGCCTGCTGGATGCCGTTAGAAAGCGAAGGTTTGGATGCAATACCACCGGAACTCGTGTTCCCATTTGCCCCTCCGGCAATGCCATCGAAGGCCTCATTTCACTCCCATCTGGCTGTGAATAAGCTCATCTTCTCTTCGGTCTCCCACTTCGTAATTGTTATAAAAACTTCAAACAAGACCCTCTCTTGGACTAAACCCAGCACAGATTGAAAGTCCGGGGATGGCCAATCACACCAAGAATAGTTCAAGCTTGTCTCTGAATCGGCGATCCAGGGCGCTGGGCTTATCGCCCAGAACTCCCTGATGTATTGATATCTCCAGGTCGGTGTCTCGGAGTCAACTGACATGGAAGAAGCTTATTTAGCGCCCCATGCTTGTATCAGCCATGAAGTCAGCCTGCTGTCGCATAGGTGTAGGTTAATATTTCCCTGCATAATAAGTGAGTAGGGGACTCGACTCGTGAGCGGCCGATCTGGGTAACATCTTGGCAGCTCTTGCATATCTGTCGTCGAGTTGAAATGTCATTTTAACTATGAAGGTGTCGGTGTCTGTGTCGGTGTCGGTGTCCAACAAGGAATTACAGGTCCAGGTCCAACAACCAAACCAGACAAATGCAGTGCCACCCATGTCACGACAAGAGAGACAATTTGACAAAAACGACGGGGATGCTCCAGGTTCCAGATTGCGGAATTGGCCATACCCCAACACCACCATTCGCCAATAGGCGCCGGTCCTCATTCCCATTACATAGCTTTTACTCGATTCCATCTACAACGTTGTCGGGACATGTAGATAGAGAATTGGAGTAATTTGCTTTCTCCTTTTCGGTTCATGTTAGCCTCATGAATGCATCACAAGACCACGGCTGGTCCGTCCCTTGATGTTGACCTGGTCTAGTACCTGTTTGCTAAATCAACCCCTCATCATCACCCAACAGTACGGCGCAGATTAAGCAGACAAGACCATCATGGAATTGACCTCTCCATTTTTGGCCTCTGCGGCGCAGTGATTCCCCCACGATTGGCACGTATGACGCGATACTACCTCCTCCACACTATCATGAAATCCAATATCAGGTCGGAGAGGGGAGCTGATGTCTCATGTACCTCAACACTCCTCACTCCTCACTCCTCATTCCTCACTCCTCACTCCTCCTCATTTCATGATGATGACTGCACTGCAGCCGAGACATACTGGCATGAGTTGGCCGAAGAGAAGGATGGTCTAGCTAATGCTCTCTGTCTGGGCACGGAATACACAAGACAGTTACTTATAGCTTGCCCCGCGAGCTGAAGTATCAGGCTCGCATCTTGGACAGGTCACTTCAGTTGCACTGACTTCAGCTTGTCGCCGACAGGCCGAACTTTGATAGGGCAGGCGCTTATTAGTTATCAGTCCCAGCAATATTATCCGTAAATGGCAGTTGTTTTTCACTTCGGAATACACCTATCTAATCTATCGACTTACAACGGTCCTTCAATTTCTCAACCTCTTCTCTACCCTTCTTCCACCTTCACAATCATGAACGATCGAACCACAATGTCACCAACCATCGCCAAGCCCATTAAAACCACCCTGAGGCTCTGCCCGTGATCAACCTTATTAGAGCATTAAGCAATCTAAGCGGGCAGCCGGTCGCACCAACCAGCAGAGGAACAGTATACCGGTGCTACTGAGAGGCCAACAAACGATCCATGACTTTACCTGCCTGCCCTCTACGAACGAAACAGATCTTCGCATCCCCGCGGGAGCGAACCGACTAGGAACGCACGCTCCCGCTACTAAATTGAGGTTCGGGTCCAGGTCCATGATCCAGGTCTTGGTCTCTTTCTCCGGAACTGGATACCCAGTTGGCCGGCGGCCAGGCATTTGGTGGTGGTATTCAACCCCGAAAAGACAAAGACCAGGGCAGAAAGCTGCCCACGATAGAAGTGGAGGTGGTTGAAGAAGTGCCGAAGTAGCGTTCAAATTAGGTAAAAGTATCCAGGCAGTACCACGACTCTCCAGTCAAAATTTTTCAACCCGAATCCATTTCTCATCAACTTGACAACACGTCTAACATCAAGCTGCCTATTTGTTCGTGCAACTGATAGCGGCGTCGTGGGATGGCGATGAAGCCCTTGTTGGTCACCAGACTCGCAAACGAAATGAAATGAAATGAAACGAAACGAAACGATCTTCTGCTATGCTATGCTTTTCGAGAGCTCTCCATCGTGGCGGATAACTTCCCCTAGTGTGCGGTCCTGTCATGGTTATTGCTATGGCAGAAGCATTGTTGACTTGACTTATAGTGGACTCTGCAGTTTCTTAACATATTGGATGCTTGAAAGCTTTTTCAGAGTTCCTTGGGGTATTTTTACTTTATTCAATACAAATCTCACTGATGTTATTCATTATGAACCAGTCCCAGTCTACAAGACGGTCGAAAGATCCATGGCTGGGACTTCACGCTGCCAACAATGACTGACGTTGCTCTTGTGCGACTTTGATTTGCACGAATACCTTTTGGTCCTCCAAGGGTTGGTTAATCGGCTCAGGGGTGGTTTGCCGGTCACCTGCTCAATACACGGCGTATGGACCCGGGCGTCATGCTCTAGAACCGTGATTTTGTTCTAGAAGGTTCAAATTGCGAATTGGCGGTCTATCAAACGCAATCACACGACCTGATCAATAGATATTACTTTCAATATTCGACTGCAAGCCGACATTTTCGGAACGTACAGTATACTTCGGCAGGAATTCCGTGTTGTTTATATGGTGTTGTGCAAGTTATGTTGTGTCGACGGATGGGAACCCGACGCCGCAACTGATATGACCATCTCCGCGGAGGATACGGCGCCATTAATTTTATCAACCAATTCCCCGGATCGACGTCATACATCCCTGTAATCGCCATGATCCTTTGGATTGGGTTCAGTTGTTATCATATCGTGTATTGGCATTCTTACCAGTGGGTGTTTCAAGGCGAACACGTCAGCCATTTCGCAATATTGGTGATACTGTCACAATGATGATCTTGTGCCGACTGTTCAATCACCAAATACTGCGGCAATATTGCGTGTTGGTAAAAAGAAGAAACAAAGGTCAAGCATGAGAAGCCTGAATCCTCTCCCACTTCGAATCAAATGTTCTCTGACATGAGCCTCATCCAAATCATCAACATCTAAATGCTCTGCGGGGATTGCTAGCTAAGTTAGTCCCTCGGATCTCGTTTCCCCAGAAAGCGGACCTCGCTCGGAATGTTGTGTGTATGCATTGCATGGCCCGATGATTGTAACAGTTCGTGAGGGCCACACCACCCTTTCGTTTGTTGAAGCGGTGACATACCCGGATGACGATTTGTCTCAAGCGTTATCAGCATTCTCATCTTGCTATGTGACTCAACAAGTTATCAACGAGATACGATAAGCTGTCGTGATCAAAACCTGGTTTAAGATTGCCAACATGATCGATTCTAGTATAACCGTAACTACACTTCTAAAGATGTTGCTTGATCGTCCTCAAGTAGATTCAGGATGATCTGGAATCCAGATTCCTGAACCCATGATATCCATTTGTTCCAACGGCGGTGCCCTCTCTATCCACGTCTGACCAGTGTCTTCGTTGCGTCCAGCATCATGACTGTGAGCCAGGGATATGTCGAGGTAACGCTGCCGGGTTTGTTAGTTTGCCAAATGCACCGCTTTCATGATAACGACTACGACACAACTTACCCAGTCCATGTTGCTAGCTGCAGTATCCATCCAAGCCGGATCAAACTGGAGACCTTCCGTCCCCATATTCGTAAAGTTCATGCTAGTTCCTGCATCTCCTGCCAGATTGAGATCCAGAGGTGTCTGGTCTGATGTAGATCCCGTTGATGAGCCTATCCTTGTAAGCATATCTCTTATCTATCATATTTCTTGGGACGTCTTACCGAACCCCAGACTCGAGAGCAGTGCCGGATCACCTCCGATCGACCCCAGTGTGCTAGGGTCTACAGATGGAGCCCCAAGCGAATAGTATTTGTTATCACCACTGACACTGGGAACAGCTTGTTCAAGGGCACTCGCCGGCTCTTCAACTGAAGCTCCGAGCTTGGCCAACATTGTAGCCAGTGTATCTGCTGTTTTCTTGACTTCCACTGCGTCTCGTGACACATCTGCCCAAATGAGCCAAGACCTCTTGATCATACAAATTAATTCATCTTTAGTTGGCGTCGGTGTAGTCTGCGACATCCAGTCATAGTCACTTCCAACCTCTGAGTAATTTTCATTCTTGACGACGAGGTAAAGCACCATTGCGGCCATGAGAAAGTCATGAACCGCGAGGGACGAGACAAACCAACCATGCTGGCTCAATACGTGACCTGGCTTGCAAGCTTCCCAGATAATGTGTTGGTAATTGAGCAGCGACAAAGCACCTTCCAGACATTGCCTGCGTGAGTAATCATGCTCACGTTGCGGTATTGCCTCTGCAAGATACCGACGATGCAATACAATACGGCATTTGTTGTATAGGGCTGTCAACCCGAAACGCTGGATGAGCAGGACGGGTGGATCACCAACACACTCATCCAACGGCCGTACCATCATGAAAGATGGGACACTCTTCCAGGTCTCGTGCAGCAAGTTGTCGAGCTTGGCGACCTCAGCATAACTTGGCGGTGTCAGAGCATGAGCTTGTCTCGCGATCTGTCCAAACACCCGAAGAATCTGTGTCTTGTGGATTGGATATGTCATGGAGGTCCAGTCTGTAGGTGGTCGACTAAGAGGCAATTCCGTCGAATCTTCGTCAAAGTCATGGTCGTCTAGATTTCGTGGTACTGCAGTATCAGTTTCTATACCTTGTAGCATGCTCGGGAGGCCCATGTGGAAAGAAACGAGAAGTTCGACTTGAATGGCCATGTTCCACATGCGCCTCCGCATCTCGCCCTCGTAAGGTGAGATGTTCGCCAGCTTACTTGGGTCTCTATGGAGACCCATCTTGAGCATCAGACGGATACACACGCCTGAGAGTACGTAGCAGTTCATTTGAGCCGCACGGTTAAAGAGGAAAGATGACTCAACGTAAAGCAAGAACGCTGGGAGTGTCGCCGAGGATGGTTGCGTGTATTTGCCCCAGACGAGAGCCCATCCAGCACAAGCCTTGTAGTGACGGATCCTGTCCTGAGCTGGGAGGGGAGAGTCACCCTCGAGCTCACTTGAGTTGATAAAGTTATTGAAAAAGACTCCAAGACTGAGCATCATGAATAATTGCGCTATCCAATGCAATGATGCTTCGTAAGGGTCTTGCCAAAACTTAGAATACTGCCTGGTAAAAACAGGCCGATGAACAATATCTGGCAATTGTTAGTAAAAGCATTGGGTGTTTAGGAGGACATACTGACGTTGCGAAGGACTCATCGACGCAAAGTAACGCGAAAGAAGCCTATCTGCGACCTTTCTCTCCGGTAGGCGACTAAGAAGCTCCTCTCGGTTCCTTGGTCCAGCTCTTGTGTTCAACATGACTTCTGTTGGATCAATTTCATCGTCTAGGATTTGATCGTCTCCCGCTTCTTCAGGCTGCTCAAAGTAGTCTTTCAAGTCCTCAATCTAACCCACTGTTAGTCCCAGCTCCATATTTTCATCGCAGACTCCTATATGAATACTTACATCTTCCAGCATTGCCATACAATGCGTTGCGCCAACGTAGGTTGCCCCTTTCTTGCTGTGTACGACATGGCCTTGGACGTCCGGTCCTGTAGCAGTACCATTCGCCAATCCTGCTCCGGCTCCAGTACTCGCTTGGGTTCCTGGGACAGCACCTTCAGAGTCCATCATCTCCCGCACCATGCCCTCGAGACGCTTCAAACGTGCGGACATGCCTTTGGCAGGCCGTTTCCGTTCAGGTTTTGGGGCATAAGTACACTGAGATGCGCGTCCCTTTTTGGAGCATTGCCCACATGGTTGCTCTCTATCACATTTCAACTTTGAGTTGCGACATGGCGCACATGAAAGAAGAACTCGTGAGCGCTTCTGGCGGGCTTCAGATGTTGATGACTGATCATTGTCGTTTGGGCTGGATTCCATCTCCGTCAGATAATGCGCTGGTGTGAGAGCTTTCCGAAGGTCGAGGAACGATTCAATTGTCAACAATACTAGACAGTGTGTAGTATTGACTTTATATAAGTCGTTTTTGACGGTTTGATACCGAGATTTGAATGTGAGTGCGTATCTCAAGATGTATGTCAGATGCCAGTATATCTACCTACTAAGTAAGGTACTGATGAACACCCAATCACATGTCACTAAAGGATTCACGGCCACTTACATCCGGGGCACACTGTATGAGTTCAACCACGATCATTGGGCTAGACGAGTTAAATACTCAACTAACCCGACCTTGAAACAAAAGAACCACAGCTCAGGTGAACACCAGACATCTAATTGAATATGTAGTAGCTTGCCCTTCCACCATGGACGGGGGTAAATACCCGTTGAATTTTGTACCTAGCTACCCTAGAACATCGCATAATAACCCTTTCAAATAGTAAACAGGCTCAACGACATTAGTGCTGGCCAGAACCAAGCTATGCGATGCGTCGTAAACTCGTAAATGCAAATTCCCCATTCCCAAACAACAAAAAGAACACCTAGGAGTCAGGCGCACCTGGCAACCTCTCTATCACGTACTTGGCCCTCGCCACACTCATGATTGGCACACCAGGAATCTTTCGTAGCCGTTGCTTGAGCGCCTTATCATTTGTCCCCACGATATAGATTCTGGATTTCTGCACCCTGTCTACTAAACAGTCGTCTGCATAGGTGCCCTTGTGGTCGCATTCAAGCCGTGTCCATCGTTCGTCTCTCGCAACTCTTAGGGCCAGGCGATACTTAGGTCCGAGCTTCTCAAGTTCGCTCATCTAAGAGTGGAAATAACTGTCAGTCACGGTACGAAGGGTTCAAGCTTGGAGCTGGAGGCTTACCACACAGGATGTGATGATAGGGTTACACTTCGCATAGAGGCAATCCATCATGGAGTCGAGAAGAGAGAGCTTTCGCTGAACCGAGTGACTGAGAAAGTTGGTATCCACGAGGACGTTGTAGGGAGGGACGAGAGCTGTGTTATGTTGAAAGAACATGTTGCTGGGCATCTGAGGCGCTTCTCGAATAAGCTCGCCGTTGATAGTCTTCTTTTCCTTCTCCTTCTGAGCGAGCTCAGCCTTGAGTTTGTTTTCCTTTAGTCTAGCATCGCGACGACCAATAACTCGCTTCACCTGTGCGTATTGTGGTCAGCATTTGAGGTGCTTAATGTTTGCGCGTCCCATCTTCATCGTCGTGGATATGTTGAAATTTGGGCAACTTTTGCGCTGCTTATCGATAAGGATGCATACCTCTGCGAATTTGCGAGTCTTTTTCTGAACACCCATGGCTGCTTGATAGTTTTTGAAGCTTAAAAACTGAAGTTGCTGTTGTTTTCGTGGTTTTGCAGCTGTGTTTTCGTCGCGGATCGTCCAGAAGCTGTGGATTCAAGATACTGTTGGTGATATGTTCGCTGTTTGACAGACTCAAAAAAGTTATCGCACTGACAAGATTTTGCCATAGAAAGTAGAAAGCGGTGGCAGGAGTGGGGCACTACATTGGCTCCAGGTTCTGGCGCACGGGCCATCAACTCGACGCGTCTGTATTCTCTCAGTCGCGTAAAGTGATTGACATACCATTTCAGGCTTCAGTTGTAGGATCAACGATTTCACCACAACAGCATACCCAAAATGTCTTCCCAAAAACCCGAAGAACGTGGCGAATCGTCGAATTCTGCCTCAAAGGCGGCCCTCAAAGCTTCTTCCAATGGGACCACAAATTATGAACTTCCCTGGTATGCTCTTTATGCCCCTTGAAGAATTGCTCACTGATTGTTCCTAGGGTGGAAAAGTATCGACCAGTGTTCCTCGACGATGTCGTCGGCAACACAGAAACGATCGAAAGACTAAAGATCATTGCTAGAGAGGGCAACATGCCTCATGTAATCATCTCGGGTATGCCTGGTATTGGAAAGACCACCAGTGTTCTATGTCTGGCCCGGCAACTCTTAGGTGAATCGTACAAGGAAGCGGTCTTGGAGCTCAATGCCAGTGACGAGCGAGGTACTTGGATCCTCTTATGTGATGACCATCTAACTGACACGCCTAGGCATTGATGTTGTCCGAAACAGAATCAAGGGCTTCGCCCAGAAGAAGGTCACTCTGCCTGCGGGGCGCCATAAACTTGTTATTCTCGATGAAGCCGACAGCATGACTTCGGGTGCTCAGCAAGCCCTTAGACGAACTATGGAGATCTACTCCAACACTACACGATTTGCTTTCGCCTGCAACCAGTCCAACAAGATCATCGAACCCCTCCAATCACGATGCGCCATCCTACGATACGCCAAGTTAACGGACGCTCAAGTCGTAAAGCGACTCATGCAAATTATTGAGGCGGAAAAGGTCGAATACAGTGACGATGGACTTGCAGCCTTGGTTTTCAGCGCCGAGGGAGATATGCGACAAGCTATCAACAACCTTCAATCTACCTTTGCCGGTTTTGGATTCGTCTCAGGAGACAATGTCTTCAAGGTTGTTGACTCGCCTCATCCAATCAAGGTGCAGGCGATGCTGAAGGCTTGCTACGAAGGCAATGTTGATTCCGCACTGGAAACACTCCGAGAACTTTGGGATCTAGGTTATTCAAGCCACGACATTATTAGCACTATGTTCAAGGTTACGAAAACAATCCCTACGTTGAGCGAACATGCAAAGCTGGAGTTTATCAAAGAGATTGGCTTTACACATATGAAGGTCCTCGAAGGTGTGCAGACACTACTCCAGCTCAGCGGATGCGTCGTGCGGCTATGCAAAATCAACATGGATCCTAAGCGATTTCGGGTATAGAATATGGAGATGAATCTAGACATGGGTGCATCATTGGCGTTGGAGTTGGTATTCGACTGAGAAAGCGAAGGAAAGATGCTAAAGTAATGTGATTTACACAGACGACTCGATGGTCATCTCTAATGTGACATATGTACGCCGTTATACCCCAAGCAGTTACAGTCAAGACTTTTTAGTGAGAGATTGAGATCATAGGGACTCTGTCTCCGCGCCAGAGGTGATCACTTGCCATCGCCTTTGATGAATTCTTCCTCATACCGTTCCCATTTGGCCCTGTCTCCCATCAACCGCCGCTGCATTCTCACTCGGTGCTCGTATGCTCTGAGCCGTGAGTCTGCCTCGATCATGGCTCCAGGCACCATGCCACACATTTGTAAATACCTTGAAAAGGTCAGTACCAGGATGGATCAGCTGTGAGAATGTGCCCTACACTTTGAATTGAATCGTCATGGATCGATACAACGGCGACCAGATATACCCGGCAACACCCAACACTGCGGCACCTATTCCCCACTTGACTGCACCTGCAACACCTCCTCTGGCAGCTTCCCAAGCAGCATCATTGGCTTCCTCGCTCTGCATAGCATCGTGAGCACGCATGATGATGGTTTGATCTTGTCTTTGTGATGCTGATGCCTCAGGGCCTAGTGTCCAGAACTCAGTATTTCAGAGGGCCCAGAGCCAATTGATGAGTGAATACAATAAAAAGTTTTACAGCAATATCAGACGATATGTTCGTGAGCTTGGAGATCCCGAAGCCCGGTCACTTCCGCTTCCATGACACACGCTTCATCAAGTGTGGCGCGAGCTCCTACTAGCCACACCTAGGGCCTCCCATCTCGGCGGAACATCGGCCCCGATCTGGAGCCCCGCTATAGCGGATTGTTCATTTATTGGAATTTTTCCAAGCTGTTACTTTCTCTCCTTCCACACTCTTCCAAAGACAAAGAACGAAGATGACACGCAAGCAATAACCATGAGCCCCTGGTTGCCTGGTTTCGCAAAGTCCCATGTTTCTTCTCTTTCTACATAAAACGTCCGCTGAACCTCCACTTGTTTCTTTTTCTTCCTTGTGCAGAAAAAGTACCCTTAACTCAGCTATCGTTGACCTGCTACTACCACCGTCGCCTCATTGAGCAAAGTTGCCCACCATGGCTGACAATGTGATGGCCGCCTACTGGGCCCTGCCACCCGTTTCTCGGTAAGTCGCTCATGTTCATTGGTGTTCTCGATTGCACTCGCTAAATATGTCACAGGAATCTGATTACTGCTACAGTGTTGACCTCCATTGGTTGCATCGTCGGGCTACTACCAGCCACGCGTCTGATATATCACCCATCCTATCTTTGGATGATTCCACCTCAAATCTGGCGACTCGTAACATGTTTCTTGGTCGAAATGCAGCCGATCAACTTGCTCTTCAACTCGTTCTTTCTGTATCGCTATAGCGTTCAGCTGGAGATGGGAAACCCACGTTTCCCACGCAAGGTCGATCTTGTGTTTTACATATTATTTGTCTGCACCGTAATTCTGGTAAGCCTGCGTCTACATACCCGTGCTTTGCTACTCTCCCATGTGTTCCTTTCAAAACCCCCCTCATATATCTGCCCGGATAGTGCTTTGCCTCTTCAGCTATCACGGTTCCTGGAAATGAGGAAGATCACCCCTGCACTTCGGATCACCCATCATTCGCATTTCCGGGTTGGTCTGCGGTGCAGGCATGGTGGGATGTCTATATGGATGGCTCGTGTGATCCTCAATTCACTCGAGTGGTTTTTTAGCTCCCTACATTTTTATATCATAGCAATAAAACATCAAATATCCCAAACACGTACCCGTATGTCATGTGCCTGTACCGAGGTTAACGACGTCGCTAGATGATCGACTACCTTGCCGGACTGACGAGCTTCTTGTACATGAACGGCCTCATTCTTGCCATGGTTTACACCACTACTCAAGACCAGCGCGGCCAGAAAACACAGTATCTCGTTCTTACCATCCCCGCCCAGGCTCTGCCAATCTGCATGATCGTTGTCACCGCGCTCATGGCAGGACCACAGAAGGCATTGGTCGAAATTGAGGGTCTACTCGCCGCCCATCTGTTCGATTTTCTCACAAGAATCTGGCCTGAGTTCGGGAACGGGCCTCGACTTTTGAGAACCCCTGCCTGGCTTGAGCGTCTTGTGCAGACACCAAGAATCTCTGCCAGAGGTTTCGGTACCGCCGTCCGACCTGGGAATTCACCGTCTTCTGGACGTAGCACTGGTGTCAACGCAGGTCCTTTGCCAGATTCGTGGCGGTCTCGTGGTCCAGGTCAGCGACTGGGCTGAAACAAGCTCGTGTTCATTGATCACTTGCAGTGTGTACATTAAGATAGAATAATGATTATCGTTATGAAGTCCTGTCCCCACTATTTGTGTCGCATCGATCTAGAGGGCGTTCTGCCCGGATATATTAACCAAATAACTCCATACTCCCAAACTTACGATCTCCAATCAACTCTTGTTCTGCCATCTCATCCATAAACGCGGCTGTTGCCGCTCAACAAAGGAGAGACATTAGCCTCTCGCCTCTTGAGGTATTCATCACTGAAGCCAATGGGAATCTCGTGGGATAATACTTGTCCTCCTCCCAGGGGTTTGTCCTGGAACCTGGGATCCAAAACAGCAAGTGGCTTGGATATCCTTAATTCACGTGTTGGATCATTATCGACCGCGGAAATCGGTGTCGCTTCCAGCAAGTTGAGTTGAGGTGGAGCTTTTTTCTTGGGGATTGTGAGCTTAGGGAGTGAAGGGAACGCGAAATTTGGTAGCTTGGACTTCTGTGCCTCGGATGAGGATGTCGGTGCTAATGCTGGTTGTACGGGCGGGTTGACAGGAAGTAACGGCTGTGGAGCAGGAGAAGGGTTACGGCTACCGGCCAGAGAAGTTGTCACACTACCAGAAGGGGTCTCTCCCGCGTTTCGAGAGTCGGTGCTGGTGCCACCAGCGGCAGTGAGATAAGTCTGGAGGGCATAGGAGTCAGGAATGTTTGTCTTAACATTGCGAAGTCCTGATGGTGGTGGTGTTTTAGGGTCAGGCAGGCGACTGACTACCCGAGGGATGTATGCAGGATGCGTTGGAAGAGCGCCGTTGGGTGCGTTACTCTTCGAATGAGGTGCGTAGTGGTAGGTAACGGGCGTCTCGGAGTTCCCCGTACCATTTCCAAGGCCATCATAATACTCTGCATTAGACATGTTTCGAGAATGCCCCCCAAGTCGTGCCGCATTACTCATAGTTGAGAGAGGCCGTGCCGGATAGTCGGTAAAATATGAAGACTTCTGAATGCCATACATGGAGTGGTCGTTCATTGGGGCATCTGGAGGCGGTGATTCGATCTTTATTCCTGCTCCGTGGCGTTTTCGGGTTCGGCGACAGTATATACATAGCAGACAGACCGCACCAGCGAAAGCGAGTCCACATCCAACCGCGATCCCGACGATGGTGCCGGTGGTCATGGAACCTACGGGAGCACCGTCATCACCTGGCATTGTTTCGTTGGTGTTGGGATCAGTGATGTTGATTAGTGAAGATGAGAAGATTGTGCCACTGAGACCGAGTTTATCGCCAGCCTCGGGCTCTTGGATACAGCCAGCTTTCAAAGCCACCAGAACTAAAGGAGCATTAGTGATCGAAGAGTAACCAAAGTAGAGGATGTGACACACAATTTGCAAGATACTGTTGGTTCGATGTTGTCTCGAGGCAGCCGAGACACTCCTTGTAACTGGAGCTTTTAATGATTGAATCTTCAGCTTCGCAATAATCGAATTGATTATCTGGGTTTGTCTTGAGTAGGGTTGTCTTCATGGCGCTCTCGAGTGATCCACAGGAACTTTGGATGTTGCATGGGGAATTAACCGTTCCTGATTCCACAGCATCGGGATAAGAGTAAAGGCAAACGTCAAAGGCATATCGCACGTTATCTGGGAAAGAGAAGTATGAGTAAGAAAGATGGATTGGCGGGAGTTCTGCATTATGACTTACACAAGAACCAGAATACATCACTTTCCTTTTTCCAGGTGGTCTCGCTTTTCTGGAGACAGTTCAGACAATTTTTGAATCGGATGCCATTTCCTGATGACGAGTATTCACCATCTTCACAAACGATGTCTGATGAGTTTGTTGCGGAGCCATTGAATTCGGAAGAAGTTGAATTGGAACCATCTGAGCATAAAGCAGCACATTGGGAATCGGGTGTGAAATAAAGGGCTTGAGCGGAGGAGGTGAGTAGGAGTATGATTGAAGCATTGAGGCCAAAGCGTAAGGAAGCCATATTCGATTCGAGCCGTGGGATCTCGGCGGAGAGGATATGAAATCGAGATATTGGACGGTGTTGGAAGTTCAAGAAGAGCTACTCAACATGGTAGGCTAGTTTAAAGGCCCCGGTAGCTTAGTGATCGTTTGAAGCCAAACACAAGCTTTTGGTGTTTATGGTGATCAGATTAACCGTCGATCAAACCGCATTTGCATTGAAATAAAGTGCTAGACGACGGGCCCAAGGAAACAGATCGAGGTTATGACCACACTCTTGAAACGAATATGTGGGTGCAGTGACTGTTTTATTCCAGCTAGAGTTGTAATATGCAGCCCTGCAACTCCAAATAAGCTGCAGACATACATCTTCTATCTTGGGAACTTTGGCAACCTTGGTAAAGTCAATAAAGTATGGTTTGTTAACTGTTTAGGCGTAGTATCTAGTAAAGATAATAGTGGACCATAACTCGAACTACCTAGGACAAAGTGTCGCTAAGATTGAGGGAGATGCAGAGTGTGTGTTGGCCGTAAATAGAACGGCCCATGTCGAAACATCAGGTTCTAGCCAATCGTTGTAGTGAACATTAAGATATGCTAGCAGAAAAGGCAAGGGAATGACCCAATCATGAGGCCCAGGAAGCATTTGCGGCGGTTAAAGGCGACGCCATCTGAGTTACCCAAAAACGCCACCCACAAATCAACTTGTCGAGAATGGCTCTGCAGACGCCGGCCACCTCTACGACCCGCCTCTCCACCCAGCCTTCAAGGCTTGAAAGCTTGAACGCTTACGGAGTAATGACATTCAAGATGAGACCCAGTGGTTGTCAGCATACGCAGATTGCTAAAGACTGTTTTTCTATGGGTGACAGGGACTTGGAGTAACGCGCCCTGCAGTTACTCTCAAAGCACGAGTTTAAGTTGCCTGTCAACATCCATACTTCCATTATCGAACAACTCAACCATCAAGTATTAACCTGTTCAAAGATCAATGAGCCCAGGTCAATTCCATCCATCTCTGCTTGTACACATTCCATTTCATCCAGCTCGGTTATTTTAGTACGCAGGGAGAGTCAGCCTAGGGATGAAAGCGACGCGGTAGACGCCTTAGTTACCGCGAGCGCGCCTAGTCTCACGATTCGACCGGCCCCGGATGGCTTCCTTGGCGCGAGGAGACCAAATGAGACTAGGGGAGGATTGTGATAGTGATTCAAGCTACATATCATGCTCAATGGGTTTTCGGAAGGTGCGGCAAGGATATTGATTCCTCGATAGAAGCGCCAGTGGCTGGTCATCTTCTTTTCGCATCGTTCGATTCTTACATACGCCGAAGAAGGAGCGTAACCTCTCAAGCCAATTAATTCTTAGCCCGTTCCCTCGAGTTCATTCTAGGTCTACCTATCCAAGATGAGGATGAAAGGAGAAGATACCGCGGAAGGAGAGTGAGTTATCTTAGTAGCCGGTCTTATCTGCTATAGCATCCCCTAGTCGGCTCTCGTGTTCCGTTGCTGAAAGGATATATAGTGGCCTCGGTCTTTCGATCATTCCTATCATTTAAAGGACAAGAGAGCAAGTAATACATGGTAGAAAGAGAACATTCAGGTCCTCGGCACCCAGATAAATTGCGTGAACCCTTTGCTTCCTTAAATGGTCTACCCTACAGAACCGAAGTACTACTTATAGTTTGGTAACTATTCTAGTCAACTAACCCGCACATTCAATATTAGCCTCCAAGCATTCTCGATTATAAGATATATCAGGTTTTGCGATGTTATCGCAATGCGACTGGGTTTTTTTGTGTTCCAAGGGTGGTCGTTTTACAGCTTTCCACCAAATACCTTGAAAACATATGACGGTTGGTTCGGAGACATTTCTATGGAGTGAGGAGAACATAATATCCACCCAGGCTACAGTACCCGTTTGTAATACTAGAGATATAGACAAGCGACCGAGGCATTCCACATGGACATGAGATCCCCCCCTTCTTCACTTTTGGGTTACACGTGGTCCATCATAAACGAGTATGCGCCAATAGATGTCAATAGCTTGGACAATTAAATCCTCTCATACGGACACCCTCGCCGGTAAATATCACGAAAAAGCTCAAGTGACCTAGACTAACGAGCTCGAGGAGGAGTTGAAGTTGTTATGAGATGTAATGAGTGGCTGCAGAGGAAACTCATTGCTACAAGAGGCCCGGGCCCGACGTTACTCACACAGAGAAACCGTATATCAAGAGTCAAGAAGGCAAGCTAAAGTGCTCACAACATATTGACAACTACTGAGCCTTCGGGTGAAATCAATTGACCAGGGAAGGGGAGTTTTACTCATCGAACCACCATGAAAACTTGCGGAGACTGATGCTCTGGTAGTTGCTTTGGGTCTGTATAAATATTGGTCTGGCCTCAGTGCTACGCTAGTGATATGCCATAGACTAGATACTCGGTAGGTTACAGCACATTGCTCTCACCGTGTAAGGTTTTGTTACAGGGCTTGCTTAAGTTCTGTGCTGGTGCCCGTCTGATACTACCTTACCCGTTGACAACATGCATTAAATTAGTTTGGCAAGCATCGGTTTTCATATACACATGAAATCTCTTTTGTGAGTAAGGTATTGGGATCCTGTTGGCCGTTGGTTGTGGGTCCTATAGAGCGAAATACTGGGGCTTGACATAAAAATCTCCGGGTTATCGTTGTGGCCCTTGCAGTTGGCCATCTCATGGATGAACCAACACCGGAAATGAGGAACCAACACACATGGCATCCAGACAAGGGAGGTCAAAATTGATCCCTGGGACTCATAAGCGATTGGATAGAATCACTTCAAAGACTCCTCGCCCAGCATGCCGGTAACTCATGAGCTCAAAATGTCCAAGTGAATTTTGGTGAGAGCATGTCACGCTGTCACCTACATAACAGTAGCGTTGATATGTGGGCCAGTTAAACCTTCGGACCGCCCCGCGCTGGGCTTAATGAGGCAAGGAGGAGCTGGAAGGATGTGGGTGAAGAGTTTCATACCCTTGAGGACTGCTCAACCCAGCGGTTAATGCTTTGAATTAGTTGGCCAGAGGATACGCTACATGGCATCATCACCCCTCACTACTACAGTTGTCGCTCACGACGGGCGCTGAGCGGTCCAGGAGATTCCAACAGACTGGTGCATCCCAGCCTCCCAAGAAACGGCCCAATATACCGGACAGGGCCCATACCCATTGCATTGCTTGTGTCGCACTTCGATTCTTCTCGCTTCCCCATATTCGCCCGGTCCCCTGTTTTGGTTGTTGGTTGTTGGTTGTGTTGGTTCCTCATCTGTATTCTATACCCGGTATACTTCCTTTCAGGTTCATTTCGTCGTTTCATCGTTTCTTGTGGTTTCGTATTGCCGGCTTGCTAAGCTACCTAAGGCTTCAAGGCCTAGCACGATTGCTCTTCTCTGGGCGGAGGAGACGTGTTGCCGTTGCGGGGTTGGACTTCGTTCAACGTTGTCGAGATGAGAATTGGGTGTCTACAGTTTGCGCCCCAGGTGGGAGATGTAAACAACAACTTGAACCGCGCGGATTCAGTTTTGTCCAAAGCGAACCCAGACGATCTGGATCTCCTTGTATTGCCCGAGCTGGCATTTTCTGGTATGCTACAAATCCCGTTGACTGCGAGATCCGCTGACAATTTTCAAGGGTACAACTTCAAGTCGTTACAAGATATCGCACCCTTTCTCGAGTACTCTGGATCCGGCATCACGTCCCTCTGGGCTAGGACCGTCGCTCTCAAATACAACTGCGTCGTAACTGTAGGATATCCCGAAAAAGTCGATCTCTCTGCGCATTGGCCGGCAAATCCTGAATATTACAACTCCACTATCGTCGTAAACTCAGATGGCGAGACAATAGCCAATTATCGCAAATCTTTCCTATACTACACCGACGAATCATGGGCACTAGAAGGTGACGAAGGATTCTTCGAGGGCTATATCACTGGCCTTGGAAACACTTCAATAGGTATTTGTGAGTATTACCCCTTATTGAAATTAGTCAGTCCTCCAAAACTAACAATTTCAAAGGCATGGACCTCAAGTGCGTGCAACACTCAGCAGCAGATAAATCAGATGTGGCTAACAAAGAAACAGTCCATACAAATATGAAGCGCCTTGGGATGCATTTGAGTTTGCTTTCCATGTCCTTGAGGCCGGGTCCAACTTGGTCATCGTGTCGATGGCGTGGATGACAAGAGAGGAGCCACGCAAGTTTACACGCATGCCTAATGAGCCTGACATTGAGACTTTGACATATTGGGTCACTCGCCTTGAGCCTCTTATTCGCCAAGATACCAGAGAAGAGATTATTGTTGTCTTCTGCAATCGCTGTGGCAATGAGGAAGAAGTCCTATATGCCGGTACCAGTGCCGTCGTTGGCATTGTGGACGGCGAGGTTAGGGTCTACGGGCTTTTGGGACGAGGAGAAAGAGAACTTCTCGTTGTAGACACAAATGACAAGCCTTACGCCAAATTGGTACAACGACCTGAGACAGGCCGTAGTGCGATAATCGAAGTGCGTGGGAAGCCTCGGGAGCAAGAACAACAAGACGGGGACAACAATATCGATGAGCAGAAAACGACTGAGCCTGCTGCACATGCTGAACAACACGAAAGCACACAGCCACCTGAAGCTCATGAGAATAGGGGCTTTCAATCATCGCAAGCTAAGGTCGCTGCTCATCCAATCAACCGAGAACTCCCACTGCGCTCAAGACTTTACCAGGAGCCACCAAGCGAACAAATACACACCTCAACTGTAAACCTTCCTCAGCAGCTTGACCTCAGGAAATACCACTCTTTGCGTTCTCCAGGGCTCGAGGGTTTGAGCGTTCCCACACCCTCAGCTCCTAGTCCAACTCCCCAGGCTCTTCGACCACGACTCATCATCCCTGAATCACCACGATCCACAATACACCAAAGTCCACAAGGATCCCCTCCTACTGCTACTTCTCTGAGGTCCGACAGATCAATCCAATCGATTGACTCCGCGATGTCTGGCGCGTCGGCTAGAACAGTGACATCAAATCACCGTCCTCCAGAAGAGAGCACCCCTTATCCGGACAGTGCGATCCCTACTGCACATCCATCAAGCTTTTCGAGGCTAAGAAGCCAACTGCACGGCAACGATTTTACAGTACCAAACATGGATAACTATTCAAGCCCAAAGTCAGACTTGGATTCAATGTCTGAAACAGCTCGCTGGCTTTGGAACCCATCAGAGACTGTTATTGCCACGCCTGCTTCAGCAAGCTGGGTTCAAAAGACACCAATTGGGAAGAAGCCAGGGGCATTCCCTTGGACGAATATAAAAGCTGAGCCGCGCCCCCAAAGCACAGACACGGTGAGGGATGGTAGTAAGCTCGCAGCTTTTGTTCAAAATTCGAGGAGGATCGACTCTCAGACACCCATGAGCAATACGTCTTCGAACTTGACTAATGGCACAATTATCTCGGACTCATCCCTGATCTCACAAAGGGCTATCAAATCTGAATATGGCAAGACTGTGTCGTCCGTAACCACCTCACGCCAGTCCGAAAGATCCAGCTATTCCAGGACGCACGAACGAGCTCGGTCTTCAAACGAGTACCATGAAAGCTCCGGTAAAGAAGTATCACAACATCCAATGACTCGGCGCTCCAGTTCGCGAATCTCACGTGCAGATGAATACTACCGAGAATCCCCAATCAGACACTCGATTGATGAGCGGCTCACAACAAAGTCTCGCAGTCGCAGTCGCCATACCCACCAAAAGTCCACGGACTCGAATTTGGATGGAATCATGATACCTATTATTGCAAGCCCCAGTATTCTCTCAAGCAGCGAAAAGGGGAAGCATGGATCGGTGTCGCCATCAGGCAATGATCAACGAAGAGGCTCGATTGCCAGCCCGAGTCAAAGTTCCGGGAGAATAGGCCGCCATAGACATGGTTATGCTACCACTGACGCCGTTTCAATCCCATCCAGCTCCAGAGCCGCAAGCCGTGGTCGCCCACCAGGACCTAGAGATTTCCCTCAGAACGAACGATCACGCGAAGCGTTCAAGTCACCACTCCGCTCGCCTTCTACAGACTCTACTCGAAATGAAGTCCTCCACAGTCGTATCCAGCATTCTGAGCCACGCGGACAAAGTCGTTCTAGTCACAACTCCACTAGGCATCAGTCCCGACATCGATCACGTGGAGGAGACAATTTCGAGAGATTCGAAGCTATAGTTTGCCCAACATGTCCAGTGCATGGAAGATCAAGCTCGAACGGCGCTCAGAGTGTTCCCATGCGCTTAACAGTAGACTCTTTGCCTCAACGTGGCCACTCTGCTGATCCTCCCCGCTTCTCAAATGGCGCACACCCGGAACAGGAGATTCTCCAATCAGTTCCAGGCCTCGATGGCTTAGAGATGCTGAGGAGATATCAAGAGGATCAGTCAGAATGCATCCTTACACCCGCCTCGAACTTCAGTGAAGTGTTTGAGCAGAGTGACCGCAGCTCCTCAGCAGCTACCTGGGACACAAGCTCACCAGAGCGATCCCCGAGCACCCCATCATTCTTCAACCCAGCTCAGACCCCCAGAGCCATGGTATTCGCTACGGATGATTCTGACATTGAGGCAATGCCAAATGGCGGTCTTAGTGGTGACGCTGTAACTGGTAAAGCTTCTGCTGCGACCGAGCAGCCTCTCCCGACAGTTGCTTCGTAGATTGAATTATTGCAGTAAGATTAGGTAGCTTGACCAATATACGACACCTTATTTACTTTTTGAGCGAATACTTTGAGTATGTACTTTCTACAGTTTGAGAACGCGTTGCGTTTTATTGGAAACGGCGAGGAGTGAATAGGTCTATGAAATGCAAAATATCGTACCTATAAATGACTGCTACATGATATTATCACGTCTACCTTGTGCGCAGAATAACCTTTTGCTTTATATGAAGGACTTGAATAATCCGCCCACTTCATTGATTTATCCTCGTCCAACAGGCAACTATGCTATGCATTAGTTGAAGGGAAGGGCTGTAGTACGTTTACTCCATATTATACAGGACAATCGAATTCTCACTACTGTGGCCTTCGACCTACTTAGGACATTGGGAGAGCTGAATAACCATAGGAGTGGCGCATCACATAGTCCTAGGGGCCTTATGGTTAGTCGTTCCTTGAACAGCAGCTCTCCATAAGGCTGTGCTTGGCTGTCAAGCTCAGTGTCCATGCAGGGAACGCCGGACATTGAGCCGAAAAATACGACTCAGAATCAGTAAAGTCAATGATGATAGGAATTTAAGGCAAGTATATTTCTCAGTTGCGATGGCAGGGTCTGATTGCTGGAGGGAGTTTATACTAAGCGGAAATGTCGTATGGCCCGCAGTATCGATTAAGGCTTATCTGTCCTAGACTCGCCTGTTCTCATAGCCCGAACATCTGGTGAAAACATACAATTGCGTAATTGTCCTAGAGAGCCACGAGATGCATACGGAAAGGTATGGGATGGTGTTGGCAAAAGAAGAACGGATTCCATCTGTAAGCACGGTTGGTTCGGTAGAATCGACTCTCTCCTATGTGCCGCAGAGCAGTATACGGGAGAGGCCGCTAGGCAGGGGGCGGCTTAAATGGACAGGGGTTGGGGATCGATCATTGAACCTGTAGCCGCCGAGGCTAGTGTGAAAAGACCAGGGACCTTGCAGCTTAGCTTCGATGGGGTTGGCGGTTGTCGTGATAGCGATTGTAAGTGGCTGGTTCCCCTCATACACTATCCTCCAGACTCGAAGCTGGGGTTGAGGAAGAGACCTCACCCGTCGAAGCTGACCAATCCTGGCGAGGAACATGGTCGATTCTTACCGCGAACCAACTATCACACTTGTGGATGCAGAGGCTGGAGGAAGAGTCCCCAATCAGATATGAACCGTATGTGTTCACTGCATATGCGCCTCTGCAACCATGGCGGTGCGCTTGACACTTCTTATCACCACGCCATTTCAAACTTATCACTCGCATCACTCATATTCTTTCGCCATTTTGAAAGCAATCCTGCGCATCTGTAACCGCGCTGGAACAGCTGATTCTTCCCATTATTGCTTCGTCATCCGCGCCAGCACAAGAAGCGCCTTTGGCACATGTCATATGTCACACATGCCACGGCCTCCTAAGCCCTGAGAAGTGGCCGGGTCTGATATAAGAGTTGGGTGCGGCCGATTGTCAACTGGCCCCCAAAGACCCCTCAAAGGCGGCAAACTTCGTCCTACTGCGCTCGCAGAATAAAATCTTGCTTCACCTATCTTCTTGACTGGGGTAACACAGCGGACCCAACTACTCCATCGGATTCCGTTATCTTCAGCTTGGCTTCTCATCGGCGGCCAGACTGACTGGTAAGGCTTGTCCTGCCACTAAAGGCCATCCACAACTCGACCGTACAACTTACCGCCCGCTTCATCAGCGATGCATGGGTTGACATTGATAACAACAGGCCTGAGCCTGATCGGTCCAGCTGCTGCAATTCTCGTTGCAGATAATTCTCCCTGTGGAACAGTATGTGGCAATGTTCTCGATGCGACTACAAACGATGATGTCGTCTGCCAGGAAGGCGATTATACCAGTGGCGCAGGCATTGTATTCCAACAGTGCCTGACGTGTGAGCAAAGCAGCGACTACACTACTAAGAACAATCAAACAGACCAGGAATACTACCTCTGTAGGTTGAGATTTTACGTTTCAGCATGAAAACCGAGGACTGACCATCTCTAGACAACTTGCGTTACGCAACCTCGTATTGCCTCTTCGGAATTCCTGACAATCATAACACAATAGACACACCTTGTTTGACCTCGTCAGTGATATGCTTCTTTTGTACCCGACTTTTGTCTAATACTCGACAGAAAGGCCTGTGGGCCGTTTCGCAATGCTATAGTATACCGCAACTTATCCTCGGACGTCGAAAGCTACGACTACTGCGATAATTGGCCTGTCCACGACACAGCTGATTTTATTGGATGTACCGAGTGCCTCCAAGCAGGCGACAACCATTTCCTTGCCAATTGTACGTCTGCTGACAATAAATTCTCGCTGGCTCATATACTGACCATAAGCAGTTATCACTGTTCTTCAAGCTGGATGTGAACAGAAACCACAGCCTGGTACCTTGGTCTCTACAGAAGGAAGCATATTCTCTAGAGACGACGTCAATGTCACAGAGCCCACGCCAGTTGCTTCCGTGAACCCAGACTGGCTCGACCAGGGTCCTATTAGTCTCGGTGCCAAGGTGGGCATCGCCGCTGGAGGCGTGGCCTTCATCTTATTTATCCTTGGATTTTGTATCATCTGGCGTGGTAGGAGACGAAGAAGGGCATTCCTCAGCATGCTGGAAACGAAACACAACAATTCCTGGCCTACTCCACTAACTATCCCTCGCGAAACTCGCGACACTCCGCTCAGCCAGAAGCCACTGAGAAGCTGGGACGAATCGCCGGTCAGTGTCCGATCCGAGCATCTGTTTCCGCACCATGTGTCACCATACGCCTCGCAGTATAACAGTCCCGTCAGCGCAACTGAACTCAAGCTCGCTCACTGGCCAGTCATGGCCCCCAACCAACAGATGACTCCGGCGATGAACAGCCAATCACAATTTCCTCAGATGTTCCCTTCAATGTATCAACCAGACCCAAGCAGCTCCCAGATAGGGGTTGCTTTGGGTGGAGATGACTCTTCAGTCAACTCAGGCAACTCAAAAGGCAAGGGCCTCCAAGGGGAAGAGTATGAGATGACACCCGTGGAAAATCCTCATGCGGGCATAGGAATATATCAGACCGGCACAAATCCCTATGGAGAATCAAGTCGGACGACTGCTCCGCAGCCAGGTTACTTTCCAGAAGGGATCACCCATATGAATCAGTCATACGGATACCATAACCCGTATGGACATCACGCAGATAATGGCCGAATGGGTCGTGACCCGTAGGCTCGACTATGCTGCGAGTCTGATAACATTTTTGGCGGCTTTTTTTTTTATCCTGTTAGCTTGGCGTTGAAGGTTGGGATACCACTATTGATATGTCACGATTTGAACTGAATGAAATATATATATAGCTCCACTGCGGACTTGCACTTGCAGGATGATGCGCAGGACAGTCTAGATAGAGCCACCTAATCTTGAAAGTTCTCACTGAAAGTCAGCTAGTATCTTGAGGCATATCGTTAAAGTCTTCGCTGTTGTGATGTCTGTTGAACCTAATGAGTAAACGTGAGAACATGACTTGGTAGATCCCTAGTGGTGGCTAGATACTGTGGCTAAAGACAACCGAGGTAACCAAAACAGGATTAGTGTTCAATTGCCGCCACACACCGATCGCAGCTTCCTTCGGTCCCCACAATGAAATCCGGTCAGAGAAAAAAAAATTTGGAAGCTTCCAACAACACCGGGCAAGACACTGAGGAAACCAACGACTCGCACCTGCCGTTTCTTCCCTCCTGTCGCAAAGAAGCACCTGCCGCGCTTCACCCGGTATATCACACAATTTCCAAAAGGGAAACTACATTCCGTTCACAATGTCCAAGGACGTCGCGGTCGTCAAGAAGACGACAACAGAGGAGGAGGAGTACACCATTAAGCCCCAGGCGACCACTCCTTCTCTCGACACCAGCCAATGGCCTCTGCTGCTCAAGAACTACGACAAGCGTGAGTTTCCTGATATAATTCGATGATTCAAGCGCGTTTTCGATATCTTCTGGCGGCTTGCAGAGCCTCAATTGATCCCTTATTCGAGACTCAAAGACTAACTGATAATCTTCAAAACTTGCAGTTCTTGTCCGAACAGGCCACTTCACTCCCATCCCCAATGGCTGCTCTCCCCTGAAGCGCGATCTTAAGCAATACATCAGCTCTGGTGTCATCAACCTTGATAAGCCCTCTAACCCTTCTTCACACGAAGTCGTCGCTTGGGTCAAGCGCATTCTACGGTACGAAAATTTTCCAACCAAGAGTATCGCGTCAAAGTGCGCGTCAAGTCGAACTATCTGCTAACAATACAACCTATAGATGCGAAAAGACTGGACACAGTGGTACCCTCGATCCCAAGGTCACTGGTTGCTTGATCGTTTGCATTGACCGTGCTACTCGTCTTGTCAAGTCCCAGCAGGGTGCCGGAAAGGAGTATGTGGCTGTCATCCGCCTTCACGACAAGCTGCCCGGCGGCCAGGCCCAGTTCGCCCGCGCTCTCGAGACTCTTACCGGTGCGCTCTTCCAGCGACCCCCTCTGATCTCTGCCGTCAAGCGCCAGCTCCGTATCCGAACCATTCACGAGAGCAAGCTTATCGAGTTCGACAACGACCGACACCTCGGTGTCTTCTGGGTCAGCTGCGAGGCCGGTACTTATATCCGAACCCTCTGTGTCCACTTGGGTCTCCTTCTCGGTGTCGGTGGCCACATGCAGGAGCTTCGACGTGTCCGCAGTGGTGCCATGGATGAGTCCAAGGGCCTGGTCACTCTCCACGATGTTCTCGATGCCCAGTGGCAAATGGACAACACCCGCGACGAGTCTTACCTCCGCAAGGTTATCTCTCCTCTTGAAACTCTCCTGACTTCTTACAAGCGACTTGTCGTCAAGGACAGTGCTGTTAACGCCGTCTGCTATGGTGCCAAGCTCATGCTTCCCGGTCTTCTTCGATACGGTAAGTCCTAAAACGATAATTCATGTCGCAATTCACTAATTCATTGCCAGAGTCTGCCATTGAGCATCACGAGGAAGTCGTTCTTATGACCACCAAGGGTGAAGCCATTGCTCTAGGTATCGCTCAGATGTCCACTGTCGAGATGTCCACCTGCGATCACGGTGTCGTTGCTAAGGTCAAGCGCTGCATCATGGAACGCGACCTCTACCCCCGCCGCTGGGGTCTTGGCCCTGTTGCTCTTGAGAAGAAGAAGCTCAAGGCTGACGGCAAACTCGACAAGTACGGCCGTCCTAACGATGCCACTCCTGCCAAGTGGAGCTCCGAATACAAGGATTTCAGCACCAGCGATGCCTCTGCTGCTGCCGCCGCCGCCGCTCCTGCCAAGGCCTCCGAGGCTGAGGATACTCCCATGGAGGAGGCTGCCACTCCCTCTTCACCTGCTGCTGATGATAGCAAGGACAAGAAGCGCAAGAAGCACGATGGCGAAACCGCTGAAGAGAAGGCTGAGCGCAAACGAAGAAAGGCAGAGAAAAAGGCGGCCAAGGCTGCTAAGAAGGCTGCCAAGGGCGAGGCTATGGACAGCGACAGCGACTAATGGAATCCAGGCCAAGTTTGGGTATGGGCCAAAACCCGAAGGCAGATCTTGATACCCGAGATGTAGGTTCTGCTGGCAAGGGGAGGTCTGCTTGCTGTACCATATTCTTGTTCTAGTGCCGTTTTTGGCTGCTTGAAATTGTTTTTGGGGTTATTATGGCGTTTTTGGTTCGAAAATCCTGGTAGGAGTAGATGCAAGGCACTCAATGCAAAGCACGATAAAACTACTGCATGTCTCTGTGGGAAGCGTCTGTCTAGGATCTGTGAATGTATGAGGTTTGATAATATCTATCTGCCGTAGTTTATGCTTGTGACCGCTGTGTGTAAGGACTGATGCGTGGTTGGGGTACACTAACACATGACACATAATGTAGCGGTCACGTAATACGGTGGCTCTTGGTGTTACGGTATTGTTGAAATCCGATCTGAGGTCCCATCGTCATGAAACGTCCATCAAGTCTGGGCAATGCATGTGTTGTCATGAGGCTACTGTAAGTATGATGACACATTTTTCTGGGCACGAAATAAGTGAGAGCATAAGGTAAGGTAGTCTTAGTTGAGTCAGGGTTCCACAGGGAACATTGGAAAGTCCCTGATACGTGCGGTCGAGTAACAATCCAACCGTTGTCGTATTAGTCGCAGATCAAAAAGGAACCAGTCTTGGCCAAACAGAACATTGGGCCTGGGTGGAAACATTGGACGAATCAGACTCCAGCAACGCATCTCGAGTAACAGCTGTCCCTGTTTCATAGTTGAAGGAGTGGACTTCCACCGCAGCAACCTGTTCGCTAAGCAGAGGATTCAAGTCGCTGCAACTCTGTTAGCCAGCGCATGGCACAGCATAATGGCGAGGGATATCCCGGCTTGGGCGTTTACTTGGACTGGCTGAAATTTTGGTCCCTTCCTTTGCCTGCTCCTCTCAAGATCAGGGATGGCCTGAAGATTAGAGTGTTGTCAAGAGAGCGCCTAGTTGGCTGTTTCTGTCCTGCATGAGAGTGTATTGGCGTGATAGCAAAGAGGGTCACGTAGCAAGTGGTGGAAGTAGGTCCCATGGCTTGGCCTGTGGCTGTAAGAGTAGAAGTATAAAGTGAGGAAAACTCGGAGGTTAGTTGTGCGTTTGCTCGTCTAAGGTTCTGATATCAAAAGTTTCTTCTCCCGGAGATCAAATAGAGTTGCTCATATCAAGAATACTTCTCAACAAGACCCGTCATTGAATCAGAAGCCTATCTACACTTTGCAGCCGTAATCGACTCAAAACTTTCTTCTGCAAAGTCTGTTTTTCCATGAGATATAAATACTTGCCAAGTTCTCATCCGGGTCAAGGATTCACAACTCAACGTCAGAGCGTGTTGATCACTTAGCCTTCAGATTTACTCGGACCCAGTGATCGACTATACATGACATCGAGATTAACTGATACCGAGATTGAGGCTCAGCTGAACGATTTATATGCTGCAGTGCCAGCGTCCCAGAAAGGGTTGAGTTCAGAGGATATGCCCGTCATGTCCGCTTCATCAAGCCTCTGGTGGCGAATCTTCTTCTTCATTCTCTCAATCTCTCTTTTCGACACTGCATCAGCCCTACCAACAAACACATCGTCTCCTGTTCTTCGACCTTTCTTATTGCCACCACCAAAGCAGCACTTGAGTCGAAGACATAAAGGTCGCGGCAGGTCTTTCTCCCCACGACTAGATATCAACTTCCCCGACCCATGCCTTGTTAAAGATCAAGACGACCGCTGGGTGTCTTTTGCAACAAGCGGTGGTGGCCACCACATCCAGGTCGCTGTGGCAGATGATGTCTTTGGCGAGTGGACTCATCTCCAGCAAGATGCCCTCCCTGGAGATGGATGGACGAGTGGCAGGAATTATTGGGCCCCTGACGTGCGGAAGCTGGAGGATGACTCGTATATAATGTACTTTTCTGGAGAACTTCCTGAAGGTGGACATTGCATCGGAGTTGCACGATCCCACAACAGCACCGGTCCATATGAAATGGATCCTGAACCATTCGCCTGTCCACGTGACGAAGGCGGCGCAATCGACCCGGCGGGTTTCTTTGACGAGTCCACAAACAAACGATATGTCGTCTATAAAGTCGACGGCAACGCTCTCAACAACGGCTCGGGAACTCCCATCCGACTCCAAGAGGTCTCGACAAAGGACGGCTCCACACCGATCGGCGGACCTGTGGACATCCTGGACCGGATCGCCTCCGAGGATGGGCCCCTGGTTGAGGCTCCAAGTCTGGTACGGACAGAACAGGGCAAGTACCTGCTCTTCTTCAGTAGCCACATGTACACAGGCGATGCCTATGATCTCAAATATGCCATCAGTGACCGGGTCGAGGGCCCTTATAGGCGGGGGAAATCTCCATTTCTCAAGACACCAACTCTAGGCCTGAAAGGTCCCGGTGGAGGCACAAGTTCGGAAAACGGAAAGTTGATGGTGTTTCATGCGTGGTGCGGGAAGGGGAAGAGATGCATGTATGCCATTGGATATGGACTTGAATACGAGTAGAATAAGAGAGAACCGGCATCGAGAAGAAAATCTTCGGCAGTTTTGGTGTTTATGGGATGGTTTTTTTGGTTAAGCTTATAGACTAGATTTCAAATTGAATCATTTCATATGCGCTTTTCTTCGTAGTCGTTTCCAGGCACGTTCGCAGGTGTGATGTGATGATGATGAATGAACTTGGTGATGACGGCTATAGCCTAGAGCCAGCCGTAATTAAGCGCTGGGGCTGCTTGGGCCCCTAAAGCTAATAACCGCCCTGAACTACACAGCCGCTTTCTTTGTTTCTGATTCGCTGCTTGTAAAAGCCATCTTCTGGCACTTCCAGGCACAAGCCAATGAGGTCACAGAAAATCTTCCGTAAACAGGCTCTGTCTGGTTCGTCTCAGTTCACCACCCTTCCTATCTCATACATACATACAACTTAAGCGCCCGTAGCCATCTTCACCACCCAACTACCTAACCCTCAATCCTTGTTCGCTGCTTGGGCCGCCTCGATACCGCCTGGGGAATAGTTGATTCCTATCACAGGCATGGATCGAGTGCGGCACAGACAAGTTGGCGGCACTTCTCAACCGAGAATTGGGTGATTGGGAGCCATAGCGCGGCAACCAGAACCCCTTTCAGTCGCGTTCAATCCTTAGCCGGCTCCAGCTGAGTCTTGCAGGGTGCAATATAGGGCAGAGTATGCATCTTAGTGCGGTCAAGTGTGGTGCATGGCGTTGCATCTGCAGCTCTAGATCGAGTGATGGAGAACGACACCCACGTTCTCGTTTTCTCTTCACACACTATCCATAGGGAACCTAGGTATACTAGGTAAGGTAATTAATATGCAGAAGGGCTGCAGCTCGCTTCTTCTCTTTCTCTTCTGTTCTCAAGAATTCTCGTCTCTTAGATTTCCACTTCTCGTTCCTTTCTACTCCTCGCTCGTTCACTCATTCAAACGGCGCCTTTAATTCCTACTTGTGTTGTATTGCTATGTCCTTCTATTTAACGACGAATACCAACATGTTGTAACAAGGGTATCTGGTATACCAACCCACAATATTCATTTTCC
Organism: Fusarium secorum; assembly: GCA_013363185.1. Classification (NCBI taxonomy): domain Eukaryota; kingdom Fungi; phylum Ascomycota; class Sordariomycetes; order Hypocreales; family Nectriaceae; genus Fusarium; species Fusarium secorum. The sequence goes on from JABEEM010000902.1 coordinate 38,807, forward strand.
TTAATACCGTTTCTTGACCTTTCGAATCGAGTTTGTTTCACAGCTGGCCTGGCCTCAGATCGACCTTGATACCCATCAAAATATTCATGTCACTTATCGAAACAGCGAATTTCTTTTTGAAACATTAAACACCACAGCAGACCTCCATGATGTTTCTCTTCTCTATCATCCCTTTCTTTTTGTTCTGGGCGCCGGTCTCGGCTCTACAAGTCACACCCAACTCTCCCTGTTCCCAGTTCTGCCTTGACCGGTCGGATCCCAATTCCTACGAAACCCGTGGCAGCGAGATTGTCTGCGACGATGATGACTTCAAGAGGAAGGCAGCAGGCCAGAAGTTCCAAAGATGTCTGGCTTGTTTGCAGGACAGTGCTTTCAAGCAGGGCGACGAAAGTGACCAAGATTGGTTCTTGTGTAAGCCATGCCAAGGACTCAACTGTTTAACATCATCTGACTTTTGCGCCATTAGACAATATGCGTTACTCTTTCGACTATTGCATCTTTGGCTACCCAAATGCAACCGGCATCAGTTCCGGCCCCTGTATCACATCTGAAGCTTGTGGCCCCATCGGGAATGCTCTGAAGAAAGGCATCACCGAACCCAACGACAGAGAACAGTATGATTACTGTGACACTGATGACAAAGCCATGCTCGGCGACGCAGTTGATAAATGCCAGGCATGTGTCAAGGCGGATAGCTCCCAGACAATCATATCGAATTGTGAGCCGTTCCTTAACCCAGCTGCTTGCCTCATTTAACCATCTCTTTGTGTAGTCCTTGTTGCCCTCAATGCTGGATGCCAACAGCGTCCCAACCCAGGAACCCCTATAGGGCTCAATGACACTGTCTTCAGCGAGGGGACCATCTCAATTGTAGATCCATCTGCCTCGGTTGCACCAGGAGATAACCATGACCTTCCCAACACCTCAATTGCTGCCATTGCTGTTGGTGCCGCCGCTTTCCTTCTCATATCTACGGGTTGTATCTTCATGCAACATCGGAAACGCAAAAAGCTTTCTGTACGCAACAGACGCTCTTCTCTCTCGTTCCGTTGCCAGACACATGTTACACCAAGGACTCCTGGCTTCCACGACCTCCCCCCTTATATGGATGAAGAACGAAACCTGTCAAAATCTGCACTTTGGAACCCACGTAGTGCAGTGAGAAATCTAAACGATACCCACAAACTCGGCATTGTCACTACCGCTATCCCGCAACCGCCTCCCACAAAAGCTCCTCTACACACGCCCTATCGCGAAGATGCGTCTCCAGTAGAAAGTGTATCAAGCTGTACAAACGCTCCCCTGTTGTCAAACTCAGCTGGGCCACAATGTAGTACACCAGCTATCACATCCCCGCTGTTTAGCCCCGGTTTCTCTATCACAACGCCCCGTTCAGCTACATTCCCACGTGAATGCCACGATAGCAACAATCCTTGGGTGCAACAACCAACTAATGGTTCAGGCAAAGGCTTTCTGAGGAAAAAGCAGTCCAGAGATTCACAGGCTCCCAGCGAGACACGGAATATTCGGATTGTCTTTGATCCACCGCCCAAAAAAGCCAGACGATCGTAAACTTATGTACTGATGCTTATTTATGTTGGTCTTTTCTGAGTGGAGGAGTTTCATGGGTAAACAGACACGGTGCATCTGGATATGGGTCTTTGCATATAGGGTTTTAGTGGCGAGAGGCTGTAATGAGAGATGAATCAAAGGCAGCGAATGCGCGATGTGACTTGAAATGAAATGCAGACGTGTGTTTATATTTGCTTGACCATTTCTCCATATAATGCAATGCCTTTCCCAACCAGCTCTAAATCATGCCATCACCTCATATCGACACAGGTTCTCGGAGTAACCGTCAAGACTCGCATGCAACTCCCTTCCATCCAACCACAGGAGTATATACTTTGGATGGTACCGCCATCCTCATTATCAGTAGTCTTTGCTTCTTTATCTACAATTTCTCATATATCTTGACCCCAGGGCGTCGAGCCTCTGCTGATCAGTTCACTCTGCATTCTATCATTCTGGTCTTTGAACCAAGTCGCTCCCTCTTCCATCTCCTCCCTCATAGCACGGAGTTCGTCGATTAGGGTTTGCGCATCGCTCATTACTCGTTTATGCGAGCTGATTTTGGTCTGGTCATCCTGAGCTAGCTCACCATCATCGTCAGTGGCTCGCTTTCTCTTGTTCGTCGCAGAACTATCAGATTCGGTGGTATCGACGGTGCCGTGTGACCCCGATAATCGATGGCGTGCTTCAGAATGACCAAGGCCACTTATGGAGGCCCGGCGGTTGAAACCACTCTGAGGCGGGCCCATACTGCCCGTTGACTGCTTCTTTCCATACTGCATCTCGTTCGCCAGCATTTCAGGAACAGCAGTTCCATCAGGCATCTGCACCATTCCCATAGCCTTGAGTCGCCAGCGTTCGGATACTCTGCTGACACGATTACTGGGCTCTGGACTTTCGGTATTTCGAGAAACAATAGGAGGCAGCGAGCGTCTGAAAGTGGCCGATTGATCACCAAACTGTTGCCGAAGGGCTCTAGTCTTTGAGCCACTTCTTGCGAGAGATGAGCTCGATTGTTTGCTGGAGATGGAGCTGGTGGCGGATGGCGCTCTACGCACAATCCTGGCCACAGCTTCCTGCTCGTTGTTGATTCCAGATAGAACACCAGAAGCAAGCAGTGCGTCCTCTTCTGCTGCTTGACGGCGCTTACTTGGCTTCTTGTGTTTAAGTAAATCCTTCAGCTCCTCTGGTCGATTCAACTCGGCGATTTCAGCCTGCTCTCGCGCAGCTTGGCGAGCAGCCTCTCGTTGAGCCTTAGCTTGCGCTACACGCTGTGCTTCATAGTAGGCTCTCATCTGCTCTCGGCCGCTACGACGAAGCTGGCTCAAGCGACGATCACGCGCAATCTCTTTCCAGCGATAGAAGTATCTGACTGATAAGCTGTAGATGCGAAACTTTTGTGCTTCTGCCAGTGCTTGCTCTTCTTCCTCCTTTTGTCTCCTGGCTTCTTCCTCCTTGACGTATTTTCGATACACGCCTTGTAGTATATTATCCAACATAAATGCTTGAAATTCGTCCATGAGTCCGTCATCGCCAGTTACGAACCATCTGGTGAAGTCACCCAAGAGGTCACGAGGTGGCGATGGCGGTTCAGGAGCGGGGATGGGCTCCTTTGTTATTTGTGCAGCTGCTGGGGTTGTTGAGAGTTGGGAACCATCACCATTTGATGCAGGATGGGACAAAGATGAAGTTCCAACCGACGGGAACGAGAATTGAGATGTTGATGTGGACGGGGGTTGTGTATCAAAAATGCCCGTTGCTGGCTTGCCTTGTTCTTCAATTAACGTAGCTGTTTTGTCCAGGTTGAAAGCTGCTGAAGGTATCGTCGGTTGTGATGTGGCACTACTGTCGCTCGGTGTGGATGATTTTTGAGGTTGTGTTACGGTAGTAAAGGGGCTTGAGGACAGTTGAGGCGTTGGTGGAAATATGTTAATGCTAGGTTGCTTCGCGGGTTGTGCTGAGGTGATGGTGGGAGCATGGAGCTGTGGCTTGTCTGCTGTTATACCTTTGCTGGAAGTGTTCTCTGTCGAGGCGACCGTCGTAGTGGCTGGTAGAGAGGTGAAGGTCGTTCCTGTTGCCGTCTCTTCCTCACTGGAGGCAGAAACCTGACTGAATAGACTGCTCTGTGCCTGCTCACCCGAAGTGGTTGATGGCTTGAAAGAAGAGGCAAACGGGTTCGGTACTGGCCTGTTTCCAGATCCAGGTGGCTGCCCAGGGGTAGGTGCTGGCAGAGGAGAAACATTGCCGACGGAGGATGGCGTAAGTGCAGATGGTGTGGGTGCGAAGGGGTTGACAGCAGGCGGCTTGGTTGTCGAAGCCAAGCCAGATACGAATGGGGATTTCTGGAGTGGTGTTTGTTGCGAACCAGAAGCACTAATCGAGGCCGTTCCGTTGATTGTAGTCCCTAAGCGAATACAAACGTCAGAACCAGTGGTTTAGGCGTGTCTTTGCCAGATTTCCAGTGGTTCGTCTCGAGCCAATGTGTTGTCCTTAGTATGTCTCAAGAACTGTGGCCTGTCGAGTCTCCGGCTGAATGCGATTTCCTGTTCGCCTGCAAAGTAAAGGCCTTTACACGTAATGGAACATGCAGAGAACCATGGGATGCAGAATCTTTGGCGCAAATTAAACAGTAGGAATGGGGTCTTACCTGAGTTGCCATTGATGGGCTTATTGTCCCCTCCAAGTTCACTGGGCTTGCCAAATGATGCAAATGGGTTTGGTGTTATAGCTTTGGGTCCAGTGGAGATTGTTGGATTGTTGGGAGTAGGTTTTGTTTCTGGAACAAAAAGGCTTTCTTGGAATGAACCGTTAACTGCAGCCTTAGGAGGATTTGCGCTTTGATAGGTTGTTTGATGTATCAGTTCTGGTAGGGTCTTTGAGCCACGCTTCTTTTCCACAAGAGAGTAAGAGAATTGGTGTTGAAGACGAAGGTGAGGCAAAGAACCACGACTGTCCAGTTTCGCGTATTGGCGACTGGCATCGGACGGGTCCTCATCGCATTGGCCAAATTCGATATTGTGAAGCTCCGCAAATTCAACAGCTTGCTCGATGGTATCGAAACGAAGAAACTTGTTCAAAACAGCGGCAGTAACGTCCTTGGACGTCTCCCTAGGCCGAGCGAGACCTCTATTGATGGCGGCCAAGATAGCGCGACGAAGCCTGGGAAAGTGGCATTCTGCGAAGCAAGCCATTGTGTAGGAAACTTTGGGATCCTCAACTATTCTGAAATATGATTGATATGCCGCTGATGCGGCTAATGATGGCGCATCCTTCAGAGGTCCATGAAAGTCTTGGGTATTTTGAAGGGCCTCAACGAGTAGGACGGCCGTACGAACCTCATTGGAGTCCTTCCAAAGGGCTGGTTTCCATTGGCGCTGCAACGTTTCTATAATGTTCGAATCGTAGGCATGGAAGATGAGGTAGTATGCCCGGAATTCAGGCTCGTTCTCACATCTTATGCCCTGATCGTTGCAATCATCGTAAGCGTCGCGAAGGGACAAGAGGGCTTTCCCAAGCTGTTCTAATTCCTGCTGCTCTACGAAGTCCTCGGGTGTTTTGCCGTCTCGAGTGAGAAGATGAAGTGCCGTAACATGAAATCGCGCGATGTTCTCCAAAACATAGACCTGGATCTTCATTTCGTCGGGGGTGAGTGACGAAAAAAAGGTGAAATCTCTGCGGATTGCGCGTGTTCTGTCCCATAAAAACCCATGCAAGACTGGTAGGTTGCCGTCGTCACGTAACAGGTCGTCAATTAGATAGTCCAATGTCCTTTTGAGGGCCGGCACGGATCGAACGTCCATGGGCAACGGCGCTTCTTGACCAGCGGCGGAACGAGCGAGCTTCTTGACCATGCGACGTGTATTTGCGTATGTAGTCTTGGGATTCTTTTCGGGCTGGTGAACGTCCATTTCATTAATACGCGTGATCTTCTCGTACTCAGGGCACATGTCCTCGCAGATGCCTTTGAAATCGATAGCATCCTGAAGAGTTTTGCGCTTGTCTGGGTCATCGATCAGTCCAGCCTTCGTCAGAGATGCGCGCGCCTTATTGCGGTAGGTTTCGTATTTCTCGCGGAACTTTGTCACTTCACCCTTGTTCTTGGGGTTGCCAGGTTGTGAAGGCCACTGGGGAGGGTGAATGCCATCTTTACGCAGTTGCTCGTATACCCTTTTCGCTTGCGGATCGTCGGAATGATAGGTATCGGGGATAGGCTCATCGTCGGAGTTGGCGCTTGATGATGAAGTTGGTCGCGACTCGTTACGCGTCGCCGCAAAAGGAGTTGATCCGTTGCTCCGCGTGTTATGTCCTGCTTGCTTCCTGGAAAAGGTGGCAGTATTGGACGAGTTTTTCTTCGGATCAGTGTTCTTCTTTTCGTCGCTTTTCCGGGTCTTGTTCCTGCCGCCTCCGTCACTTAGATTGGCATCCTTGTTTTTGAACTGTTTATTCGCCTTGCGCTTAGCTTCATTGTCGCTCTGGTCGCCAAATGCTGATGATCGCTTGGTCCGCTTCGTCTTTGACGAGTCGCCTGTACTATCAATTCCGAATACGCTGCCTTTGTTCTCAGAGTTCGTCGCAAAAGGATTGAACGCTGGAGACGGACTCCGCGTTGGCTGGCCGAAAGTCGAAAACATCTGATTTGATGATGCAACAAGTGTCGCACTCATCTAGGAAATCGTTTGGACATGGGGATGAGTTAAAGCCCTCTCTATGCGCGGCGTGACGTGAATATTATAATGGAAGCTGCGGTTGAGTGATGGAGATAGAATTGATCCATTGAACTAGTTCCTATTCTGGAGAGCTATGCTCTGCTTCGTTACACTGGATCCACCCTCACGTGATAACAAAGGTACATTGAAGTTCATACCATAGTAGAACAGTAAATCCTGTCGAGT
>JABEEM010000907.1:0-22974 GCA_013363185.1 Fusarium secorum
TTGAAGCGGCGCAACCGAAGAAAAAACGGAAAATCAGGCAGGATCCGAACGAATGCTTTATAAGCCTCGCACAGATACTTGCAGAGGCCAATCGCGAGCCTGATCAACGTGTTATTCAGTCACAGAAAGGCGATCTTGATTGTATTGTGGTGGATGGGAAAAGTAGCTCTGAGTCGGAGGAAGATCCAGCCCCTGTGCGCCGATCAACCCGCGTCAGGCGGCCTACAAAAAGGTATATTAGACAGGATTTGAGTAGCGAAGAGAGCGATTGAGAGACTTTTAAATACCATTTTCTCTGCATTTTTAGCTATTTATTTGACAAAGTTGTGTTAAAATATTGTAAATAGATCGATGGATTTTCTGAGTCTTGCAGATGGGTCGGTTACCAGGGGGGGTCGGTTACATGGGTGCTTGACTTACCTTTTTTTGCCAACAACGCTGTGCCAGGCGCCGGAACACCGCCAGTTCCCTCGGATCTCAAGATCTTGTCTACAGACCCCACCACTGTTCAGTAAGCCCCCCTTAGCATTGAACTTCTCTCGGCTATGGCAAACATTGACATTTTCATAGCATCACTTGGACCGGGTCCGACTCCGCTGGGGGTTATCATGTCTGGAACCGGAATGTCAACGAAAAAGGTAGCAAGTTTGCAATCATTGCTAACATTACCGGTTCGACCTGTCTTGACGACTTTCTACTCTTCCCGGGCACATGGAACTATGAGTGGTGTGTTTCTGCTTACAACGGAAATGAAGAATCTCCACAAGGACCAGCCAAGCTCGCACCATCTGTTGCTTCAGGTAACAAAGATAGTCCTGGCCCAACGTGTCCTGCGGCGCCGGCTTGGTGTCCTGGTGGAGGCGGCGTCTCGGTTCCGCCTGGCCAGAGTGGCACACTTCCGCCCACAACGATTGTCCAGACCGTCACCACCAACGGCATGACGCTCACTCTCACCTCTCTGCCGACTTCCACGGACGACGATGCGACTTCAACAATGACAACAGTTCCGCCTGGAGTTTCCCTCGAAGATTTCACTGATTTTCTAGTCACCACCAACATCTGGATCACAACAACCGGGAGCGACTCATCAACAACAGTCGTTCCCGTCATTTTACTTTGTCCCACCTGTGAGCCAGTAATAGTCTGGGACACACCCGAGATTCCACGTGTGAAGTTCAGGTGGCCCAAGTTTCCGGAGTTGCCTACCTTCCATCTGCCGTGCATCAAGGTCTTTGGTGTCAAGGTTGCGGGCCAGTGTCCCAAGCCCGAAGGGCCAGCGCCTGTAAACGATGATCCTCCTCCACACCCAAGACCCTCTGGTAATCCTCCCAGTACCGAGGCTGACCCTTGTGAGTTTGACACCAGTTCGGGCATGTGCGATAACGGCAACTACCCTGTCTATGATGCAAGCTCAAATACCATCAACTGTGATGTTCCAAGCGAAGAACTTGGCTCCAAGGTCACTTCTTGCCAACGGAAGATTGACAGCAAGATGGATGCAGTTAAGAGCTACTTGAAGGGCGAGAGGTCGTGTTGTCCGGCATCCTCCAAAGCCAAGCGTCAAGACATTGGAGGATCTCTCCCATCATTGATCAGCCGCGGCCTAGATTCTTTAGGCTTGAGACTCGACAGACGTGGAAGCGACTTCTGTCCCGCTAAGAATGAAGACCCTAAGAACCCAGGCAAAGATAAATGCTTCGCTACTTATACATGTCCGCACGATCTCTTTCCCAACGTCTGCGGCAATGCGAAATCAGCTATCGAAATTCGGGGAGCGACATCTATTTTGACTCATGTAAAAGGATCAAAGGTCCATGTCACGCAACGCTGTTAAGTCGGCCCGCAGAACAACCCAATCATTTTACACTGGTAATTTGTGTTGACCAAGCTTCTCTGCGACAACAGGTACAAAGGGCATTACTTTGCCAAGAACAAAGACAAGCCAAAAGGAGGTTGGAAGCTTGAAGGATGCGAAGTAGAAGAGTACCCTTTTGGTTCTGGTAATCCCGATCGCTCAAAAGGCGCTGATGCCGTACTTCGGCTGATCCCTGGTGGCCCTTGGACTGAGAAGTTGGAGAATCAGATCGCCGGTAGTCAACTGAGAGCTTGGGTTGAGTCAGTGGCGAAATGGTACAACGATTTCCAGGAGAAAGACACAGGGACAAACCCAAAGATCGATACCGAAGGCATTGTGTATTGCGTTGATTTCGATCCCAGCTTTACCAAGTACCTGCCGGAAGATTTGGTGGATGAGAACTTCTGTGCCGCTAGGTACGGGCCGGAGTTCACCTTGGTCAATAACCTTGTGGTTAACAAAGTCCGCACATGGGATCCGTGGTTCGACGTGCCTGACACCGACCGCAAGAAACCGGAGCTCATGCACTACCTCGACTCTAACGATAAGATGGTGAAGAATCCCACAGACGATGATTATGCAGTCTACGCGGTCGTACCTCCAACCTATTGCCGTTATCCTTCACCAGGAAAGTACGATTGGGACCAGGATACAAAGTCATGGAACTTGGACTCTGATTATCAAGCCCTAGGGAGGCAGGACAACATCGTGGCAAATGAAAGGTGTACTGACCCACCAGCGAATGCTGGTAATGACGACAGAGCTCTTGTAAAGCGCAACGACAGTCATATTCAGGCTATGGCAAATATCCAAGAGCGGACGCATGCTCGAGACTTGGCTGGCAGACAAGGTTCGTCGGGAGGCTTCCTAGATGCAAATGTCTATAAATGGTTGGGCTGTGGTCAAGATGGCGACGATAGGGAGGAGGATGACGCAGACGGCGACCCTTGCGATGACGACAGCAACCTTTGTGGAGATGATGATGTCGATTTCCCCGATGCTGCAGACCCAAGCCTTGATCCCCTCCCCGCCTCGGGCGTCACCACCCGCCCCGTCACGCTGCAGCCTCATCGCACAACAACGGCTCCATCGTATGTCTCTTGCAGCACGCACAACGCTGATCCTGACGGGGGTATAGCCAGAGGCTACTGCGTCTGCTCAGGCTCAACCTTTGCACTGTCCACTGACAGCAATGTCACGCCTGCCAACAGATGCGCCTACACGTCACCTCTACCCAAGACTACAATTTCCGTCTCCCAGCTCCCCACCGGCCCTACTGCTTCAGCCCCATCCCCATCGCCTTACGTCCTGGTTATTTACACCAGAGAGATCGAGGTCGCAGGACACGGAGGCGTGACGGATACCTGGTGGTGGGACTGCAGGCCATTTGACAAGGGCGATCAGTCAGACAGTGATGTCTGTGCTATCAAGGATAACCCAATAGCTTACAGCACCGCCATTGGCCGAGCTTCACCAGCGCAGTATCCGACATCCTTGGCTACTTTTAGCCTTCACGGCCATTCGTCTTGTTCTTACCAGGGACCTAACACAGCGACAGTTGGCAGCGTGGTATGTGATGATGGACTCACTGCCAAGTGCACGGCTGCACCCGAAGCTTCGCAAACTACTTTCGTTGATTGCACTGACGGGGACGAGGTCCCAAATGGCCTTGCAAGGGACTTGTAAGTGACGCCTTCCATTCCTTTCATTCCCCTGCTATAAATTATAATGTCATCCCTATTCCCTTCTCAGCGTTTACTAACTGGGCGTTCAACATAGTTGGTACGAGCGTCTATCTTGCGACTATAGCTGAGTACTTGGCCATCCATATGTTTCTATTCTTGTCTGCCTTTCTATCTTTGTCTGGTCTTCCCGATCAATGATGGCTGCATGTTTCTAAGTTTTACTTCAACTTTAGTGACTATCTTGGAGCTTTCTTCTAAAGACATCCTCAAACACAGATAGAACGGTCTGGAATAAAGAAAACAATTGTGATATGCCATTTTATCTTCTCTACTTGCTTCTCCTGTGCCTGTGTCGCTTTAGTTTCTTTGCTTTGATTAGTACCTCAGATAGGCTGAAAAGACTATCTGACAAAGTCTGACCCTTAAGTGAGCATGATGCCATGGATGTCGCAATGCAACCCACTAGTTTCTTTTCTTCTCAAAAGCTTGATAAATGGCCCTTCCATAAGCCTCAGCCCGATCACTACTAACAAGCCCGCCACCCATCTTATTCATAGCATACGCAATCGTCATACGCTTATCCAGATCCATAATAATAGTCGAGCCTCCCCAACCGCCCCAAAAACAGATATTACCCTCCGGTATCCAAGGAAGTGCCGGAGAAGGCGTCAGGCCATAACCAATGCCAAGTCTGAAAGGTAATCCAAGAACCAAGTCCTTTCCATTAGACTGTTCCTGGAAAATCAACTTGATAGTGTCCTCAGATAGAAGTTTCTTGCCTTGGGTTGAGCCATCCAAGGTGATTGCGGAGAGTATACGGGCTAGTGAGCGGGAGTTGGCATGGCCGTTCACGGCGCCTAGTTCAGCTTGCCTCCAAGGCTCGGTGTTCACAGAATTAGGGTCGAGAGGTGGATTGAGTAGTGTCTTGGCTTGAACTGATCCTTGTTCGAACTCTGGTGTAATTCCTGTAAAGTCCGGTGGAATGATGGGAGAGATGCGGTCCCAGGTCTTCTCCGCCGCGCCAATTTGAAAGTCGGCATCCAAAACGCCTGCGATCTCAGTATCCACAAACTCGCGTAGCGATTTCCCAGAAACCCGCTTAATCAGTTCTCCAAGCAGATGCCCCGAACACAAAGCATGATATCCAGAAGCCGACCCAGGAGTCCACCATGGAGCCTGTCGGGCTAGCATCGCAGTTGTCTTCTCAACATCATACATGTCTTCAGTCGAGAGCGGTTCTTCCCAGCCTGAGACACCAGAGGTATGACCCAGCAAATGTCTGACCAGCACATCCTGTTTGCCATTCTGCTTAAATTCGGGCCAGTAGTGTGAGACGCGCTCATTGACATCGATCAATCCCCTGTCGACGAGCATGAGAACTGCAAGACTGGTGATGGTCTTTGTGCACGAAAACACATTGACGATAGTATCTTTTTCCCATGGCTTGGTTCGCTCCTTATCTGCGTATCCGCCCCATATATCCACAACTTCTTTACCATCGATGTCAATGGTGATTGAGGCACCAATCTCTTCGTTTGATTCGAGGTACTTCTCAAGAAGAGAGCGAACCTCGTGGAATTTCGGGTCACATGTGCCGTGGATCTCAGTCATCTTTGCTGTAGAATGGTGTACAGGTTGTGATGGGAATTGCTTTCTTTTTCGGGACTTTATTGCGTCCTTGGCAGCCTCTTTATACGTGCACCACTTCACCTAGCGGTCAACGTGCCGAGGCATCTTGACGGTGCCTTCCCGCAGGAAGCTAATGTAGAACGCGGGGTATACCAGGCTAATTGTGGATGTGGTGTTTTTAGTTGTTTCATTTCGGTCAAGTGGGCTGTGATCTGATGGGTCCACAAACGAGCAACAATATGTTTGCATTGTTAGCACTCATATTGTTGTATGTTTTCAGCCTAGTGACAACCCACCATTGCGTTTAGGGCAGTTTGCCCATGATATCTAACGTTGCAATAAATCATTATATGTAAAAGAAGGATTCAAAATCCCTTCTGTGCCTGTAAGGTCTTTCAGTTATGTATAGGGCCGGGACTCTAAGCTGATCTGATCATGCCGCCATGGCGCTCCTCACAGGTATCCAATAAGATCGGATGATGAAATGCATGGCTTGCATATCAATCAAGGATCGAGAACGTTCTTTAAGAGCCTATCTTGTTCTGGCTAGCTTCGACTTGTCAAGCCTCTAATTCATCTCGCCTAGATAGCCCTCGCTTAGTTTATATAATCAGTAACATCTAACGTCATTAAGTCTGGAGTAAAATGACGCATTGTTTAATTGAACGTCTTCTCAAGCTGCTTAATATAATTGAACTGTTTTACAATGATGAAAATCTCCAGTTGACCAAGTAAATGAAGAAGGTCCTTGAGAATAAGAGAAAGACCCATTTGTCAGTGTAAAGCACTTAAACTGATAAAGTGGCATTAAGATTTCAGCGATAGTCATTAAGTCTCTGTCGCGGTATTTCGCCCCAAGTCATGCACCATGGATTTGCTCGACGGTCGCGACTTGTTCGGATAATTGCTGTCAAAGCCATTTTCGATTGACTCAAGTGGTGCAGAGCCTTAGCTCAGGGCTCTCGGCGTCACTATATAGATTACTTTTTGTGAATGGCGTGTACGATCTTGATGATGGCTTGTTGTTGGATTCTGGCGGTGAAGGTGAATCACTTCACAGATTTGACATAACTTAACATCTCTCCAGACTGGCTGACGCCAAGACCAGTCAGTGCTTTGATCCGCATTGGCGGCCCCAGCTTTAAATCATCCTTGCCTTGCAGGGTCAAATGCCCACGATGCTCACTGGGATCCAGTGCAGAGCTATAACGCAGTTAACAGTAAAACTGAACTTTTGCAGATGCAGAGAAGTGAAAGCAAAGTATTCATCTCACATCTCGTTCGGTGAATGTAAGATGAGTCTCGGAGTGAGACTGATGATACGCGAAGATATGCCGATAATCGCAGCCGATCTGATTGACATGCAGATCGCGTGCGAGGCACTAACGGACTCTCGGGGAATAAGATATCTGACAAGGCTAACGTCTTTGTTCAGGCACCCCAATCCATGTCAGCAAGATTGAATGACTGCCTTGATTCTGAGCAAGGTGGGTCAAACATACGTTTCCCGATGGCTGAACAACCCTCCGAAGCATCCGAAACCCAACATGATTCGCCATAAACAGCCCAACGCGCGAATAGCAGCCCATCAGCTGAATGTCTTGTGATCTAATAAACTTCCCTATAATATGCGGGGAGACGCCGCACTCTAATCCAGCCTGGCGATGATGCCACTTTTCCACCTTTCATCTAGCCCCAACGTCTTTTTTTCCCACTTGCAAACGAGCCTAGAATAACAGCCATGGCAAAGACAAAATCTAGAACTCAACCTTTCTTAGAGGCTGTTCGTAACGCGAGACAACTCATCTTCACCATCATCGTCATCGCTATTTTCGCCATTGCGTGGTTGGTCCAGGGTGGTTCGATTGACATGCCAGAATGGACCAAAGACATGCGACATCTTGATGGGGATGACTGGACGAAATATGCTGTGATAATCATCGTCGCTGTTTGTGTGGTTTTTGCGCTCATGATGGCGACGGGGATTGCGTTATTGAGATCGGATGGTGCTCATGACTATTCCTGATTTTCGGATGCTGCGGAGGTAAGCCATTTTCGAGAAAGGCTTGGTCCAGGATAAATGACTGATGATTATAGACATAGAAGCCTTTCAAGGACGATGAGGATAAAAGACTAACTGATTTATGAGGCTATGATAGAAAGGGATATACAATGAGCGACGCCTTTATGTGATTTTGGGATTTATATCAGCTCGAATCGAGGGCTGGACTGCGCCGCTGCGGTAATGATAATGAGATGTCCCATTTGGAGGATTTATATGCCGTCATTGGCTATACATAATGGAGTTAGGATAATTGATTTGATGATTTAATTATATTCTGCGACTACTTCTAATATATCTCCAATCAGAGCGAGAGCAGAGCCTCAGATCAAGGTAGATAGATCTATCTCGGCAATTATAATTACTATACCTCTTCAACTGAATCTTTATAGTCACTTTGAAACTTCTATTCCCTTATGCAGCATCTCATAACAGGCCAGTTCGCGACGCTTATCACTCGCCCCTCCTTACGTAAATTCATCAGTCTCGATGTAAACATTCTCCTAACTACCTCTATCTATTTAACTCCAGGTCTAAAACCGGAAGCAATGTTTATGCGGCATTTCTTAACTACCTTCTGATCGTGAATGGCAAAACCTACAGCGACTCGTCAGCTAAGAACATATATGCTTAAAATACTAGGGGAACACATTCTCATCTGTGAGAACTTACATTCCAAGTCGCGATCCACAATCTTGATGGCCATCGTAAAGTCGATCCTATAATGTCTTTTCCCAACCTTTTGTTGATTCCTATTAACAATAGGCTCGATTGGGACTAACCGATCTCGAAGAGAAGAGAAGTCCACCTCGATTTCACCAACATACTCGGCACCTTTCAAGATACAGTTAGACATGTCTTCCATCAGGATCCTCGATCTCACCTTTGTTATTGGGATGCGTTTTCCTATAGTGCGATTTTGTGGCATGGTCTGACACGTAGAGCATCTCTCTGCAGATGAAGGGACGGACAGGCCAGACATCGAATGTATGACTGCAAGCAAAGGGCTCACACTGCCATACGGATGGAACTCTTTCTCCCTGTATTTCAGTCAGTCCTCTAGCGGAAGAAAAGTCTCTTGATAAAGACTTACTAGCTTCAAAACCCAATCGATCGTTTGCTTGATATATGCCTGCCCATCATGACGATCGTAGGACGGCTTTAGACCTTCGTGCTCAGGGTACTGTCCAAAGGGCTCAGTTCGCAATATGCCATAACTTGAACGAGCTATCCTCTCCGGGCCATTCGCCTTATTCAGAGCTCTAAGAACAGCTCCCGATGCTACCGCATTGATGATAGAAGTTCTATATATCGGAGCTTAGTCAGCCGCGTAAAGATACTTGGAGGTAGGAAACAAACCCTTGCTGAGGCTCCATCAATGTGATGCGACAATTGTGTTCCCGGCCGTATTCTTGCAAGAATTCCTGGAGTCTTTGGCTAAGTGAGATTGAGGTTCCAAATCCTCCAATCAGAACAACTTTCTGCAGCATCTTATGTTAGAGGGATCGAGCTGATTGACCAAATGTAACTTACCTCAACGGTGTATCCTTTCCCCCTTGCTTCTTCGAGCTGGCTCTTCACAATCTCAACTATAGCATCTAGATGTCTGAAAAAGATCTCTCGAATCTTGAGTCTATCGCCATCAGGTTAGGAAGAAAGGTTTGATGGGCTTTTGAGGTGAACTTACTTCGGAATGTAAATGCATTCGTTTCTGAAACCCTTGGCAGGATTGTCACGAAGCCCCTTGATATAAATCTCCTTCCTTGATGTTTGCTGATTATAGTCATAGCCCCGCTTGATCCTCTTTTCGAATTCTTCGAATGTTATTCTCTCAACGATTCCATGAATGGTCTCGACACCATCATTGAGGTACGTTTCCTCAGCAAGGAGATCGTTGAGATAGTCCCGGAAGCCTTCATTGAGATAACTCGATCCATGCAGACCACCTTTCAAGCAATAATCAGCTATAGATGCAACGCATTTCTATCACAAAACATACCTCCAGGAGCCACTATCTCGGTCTCTAGTCTCAATGGCTCTTCCCTGCTGACTCGATATGTGTTCGCATCGACAGTTCCGCCACCTTGGTCGTATTGTTAGATGGAAACGCGCAATTGGGGTGAAGCCATACCTGCATCTAGCAGAACAAAACAATCCCCAGACTAGAGAATTATATCAACAGCGTATCGTGATGAGAGTAAAGGGAGATGTTTGTACCTTTATTTCAGCCGAAGTGGAAAGCATATGTGCAGCTGCTGCCTCTGGCTCCGACACGATGAAGAGGTTATCAATGCTCTTGTTCTGTAAATCAGTCCTTGTGAAGTTGGCTCTTTTCATAGCTACTGCTAGGCAGGCCTGCATGTCCCGACATGCTTTCTGCGTCCAGATAGCAGGCACACAGAGTATCATTTCTTTCTCGTAACTGTCGTCAAAGCCCTGGCGACGCAACTGGGAGCGAGTATGCTCCAAAAGGTAGGTAAGGAAATCAGCGATGACCTGAAGGGGCCCTTGGATCACATTCCTTCTCTTGAGTGTGTTGATAGTCTCACTGACATCTCGCCTTACCGATTCAGTCATCTCACTGTTGTCAAGTAGGAGCTTGAATCGAGATAAAGGCTGGTTGGTGGTGTTGGAATGTGTAGATGGACGATTCCAGACTTCGTGTACTCGGTAACCCCATCTGAATTCTTCTGACACGTCCGAGAGCATGGAGATATCCCCATCTTCATCAGGTACTTGCACCTCAACGCTGTCGCCGTTTTGCAAATGGCCCTCAGGCTTGTCGAGATTAAAGTGGTCGCGAAAGTGGCGGTCCAAGGGATATATCACCTCGGTAGGAACCTCCTTACCCATTGGATCATTGTAGCTGAAATTGTAGTTATCGGGGTAGTTTCCGATCGAACGAATAGACCTCGAGTCGACGGAATCGGATGGACATCCTTGGGGCACGTCGACGTAGGAAACTGCTGAGTAAGTGGTACCAAAGTCTACCGCAATGATGAGGCGTTTTGGGAAGGGGTCTCCACGGTCCTCATCTAGTAGGTCAAGGTTGATTGGTTCCGGTCTGACATGGTACTCTTCAAGTTGATGTTGGTGATTGGGTGCATTTTCTCGACCTAGAGTCACAGTCGATGACCTTGAGAACGACATGATCTAAGCGCAGACAGCAAAATGGATAATTCGCGCATAGTAGGCCAGGAACCCTCCTATTTAATCCCCTTATCTGGGGAGCTGAGCCCCACGATTCGACAGCGAACCATCTCTCTAGGCAGCAAGGCAGAAACCTAACTGTTATGGGAGCGCGAAAATTTCGTGATAGCCAATAACAACGTGTTGTTGGTTCGATGAATATGTAGTATGGCACAGTTGAGTCAATACAATTGGACAATTCAAGCTTCACCTGTGCGCAGCCTGCATTGAGGGCGACAGGAGTCGAACCAACATCAGTTCCAGCGGCTACGAAGGCCTCCAGTTTCTCCCCAAACAACTGCATCATGGCAAGAAAGTACAATCGGAAATCCAGGCGGCGTGCCAGGTCCAAGCCGACAGAGCGTGTCTTATGGAGCACCACCGAACGACTCCAACTTCTAGCGTACCTGAACTGGTGCGTGCAATCCTGTGTAAAGTTCGAGGTCACGGCTCCTGGATATCTCGAAAATGCGACGGGGAGGCACTTCTCGAAAGAGCGCATCCGACGAAAGTTATACCAGGAATGGAAAAGCTATGGAACATGCAAAAAGTTCAACGATCTATTTGAGCTAGGCACTGCCGGTCTAAAGGCTCTTGTAAGCGAGGAGCAGGAGATTTTCCACCAAATTAGCACCAGCCTGAACCAGGCCCGGGAAGTGCGTTGCACACGAAGCAGATCCTTGGGTCTTACTGCCCGGTCGGGCACCCTCTCGGCACCTCGTTCGATTTATTCAATCAGCAGCTCCAGAGAACCCAATGAATTGTCTACGCCAGAGGCTGGCAACTCAAACCTAATACCAGAACGTCCAAGACAAAGGGTTAGAGACTGGATCTGAGGAAAGGGAACCTGAACTAACAGATCCGTAGATCAAAACAAGGTCCTCTTCGGGGTCGACACAGATGGCCTCGAATAACAATCTTAGCGAAGATGAGCTCACAAGAGACGATGACGCAGATAGGGTCAAAGGCGAGGACGAATCCGAACTAAGCACAATTGCTTCGCCGGTACTCTCAGCCCTTGAACGTCAGCTCGCCGATACTATTCCCGACTCCCAAGAAGACACTATGACTGTTATCTCACAAGCACCGTCGAACTCCTCCACGGAGGTCAGATCAAGTCAGTCTGTGGCAGATCTCCTCAAACAGAAGAGCTATTCTGTCACTTTGGAAAACCGGATATCCGAGCTCAAAAGAAGAAACGACGACTTGGAACATTGCATTCGCCTTGCGAGCTCAGCTGAGGGTGAAAATGGGAAGGAAACTCAGCTTCGAGAGCAAATATCTAGTTTGAAAGACAAGCTTGACCGAAAACGACTTCTTGAGAAGAACCACAATGATCTGGAAGCAGATAGGCTTGGATTCCTCAATACCTCTCCACATGCAGAGTATGAGAACCTCCACTCAACCATCCGCGATATTTCTTCAGTTATTTGTCATCTGAGTTCGGATGACGCCCTCCCGGATGAGCGAACGGACTTCTCTCACCTGGCAAATAATTGGGCTAGACGCATCGGCGGGCACGATCACGATCTCGGCTCTCTCTTGGACCAATGTGAGGCAGCACAGATCCCGAAGAGATTCATTTTGGCATCTCTGGTGGCAGCAGGTATCTTTGAACTAGTTCTCGAAGATGTGTTTCCAGCCTTCCTGGCTGCTGACTCACCACTCTTGGATCAGTATAGAAGGCATATCGAAACTGAAAGTAAGCATACCATTCTCTTTACACCCAATCTTACTTGTTTACCAAGAGACCAAGCTAACAAGACGAGGTGGATGGAATGCACTCCAACGACTTGACGTTATTTCCATAAAGTCTCTCTTATCTGGCAAGGACCTTAAAAACAAGATTATTTCGGAAAGGTCCGAGTGGCTTTCCAGTTTAATGCTGCAAACTCTGAGCTGTTTTCTGCCCCTGGAAAGTCGTGATATAACTCAACGTTTGTCTCCCAGCGACCCAGAAAAGGAGGCTATGGGGGACATGAAAACTATTTTGAAGCATGCGTTGAAATTCAAAATTGAGCTCTTGCTATCTATAAAACGGCTCAAGTATCACTTCTTCAGGCCAGGTACACTATTCGACGCGGGGAAAATGGAGGTCGGTCAATCTCAAGCCGGAGACACTGCACTTTTGGGCCAAAAGGTTAAAATATGCCTGTTCCCCGCTCTCTTCACTATCCCAGAGACAGGCAATAAGGTTGGAGTTGGGGAGGAGTCAGGTCGTCAGGCAAACTACAGTAAGGCTTTGACAGAAGCATCAGACAAGGATACTGAGTCTCTGGTTCTTGTGGAAAAGGCAATTGTCTTCCTTTAGATGTAAGATAAGAAAGTAATCCCTGCTATTGGTATTGTGGAATATGTGCTATAAATACACCAAAGAACGTTGACTTGAAAGTTTGGATTCTAATTGGTTCTGTAGTATCAGGGTATTATAAAGTAATTCATTAAAAATACAAAGGCATGACTCGCCAGCATATGTAACGCATTGTGCCGATTGCCGGATCTCAGCCTTGGCTCGCCCTACAACTTAGTTAAATGTTCAGTGGAGTTCTAGTGGAGTTTTAGTCCAAAACTCTGATTGCTTAGACTGGGTCCAGCCGTCAAGTGACGACATCTTGGCTTTCGTCACAAGGCCAAGAAATAAAAAATCAAGGAAGATAATATTTAACGTATAAAATAAATAAATGTAAATGCCCACAGCATCTCAGATCTGATCGCGCGACTATACGAAAATCATCGCGATCAAAAATGGCGCAACCAACCAGCCTAGAGTATCATGCAGGGGATTATACACGAACCCCCAATGGTCGCCCCGTTGATCTAGAATCTGGATCTACAACACGTGACAAAGCCTTTCCCGAGAACGCACCTCGCCCTCCTCGTCTAAAAGACCGCATCGTCAGAATAACATGGAGTTGGTTCCCCTGCACAATGTCAACAGGCGGTCTCGCCAACCTCCTCAACGAACAGCCTTACACATTCACCGGCCTAAAAACCATCGGCAAAATATTCTTCATCCTCAACATCATCCTCTTCCTAACCTTCACAGCCCTCATAACCGCACGCTTCGCCATGAAACCCCGCGCCTTCTCGACAAGCTTACACCATCCGTCTGAATCTTTCTTCTTTGGTGCTTTTTGGGTGTCTATCGCGTTGATACTTACGGGCGCGCAGTCGTATGGTGGGCCGGAGACGGGGGCGTGGTTTACGACGGCTATGAGGGTGGTGTTCTGGATTTATTATGCTTGTGAGATGGTGGTGGCGGTGACGCAGTATCATATTATCTTTGAGACGGAGAGGCTTGATATCTCGGAGGCGTTGCCGGGATGGATATTGCCTGCGTACCCGTTTTTGGTGACGGGGATTTTGGCGGCTAAGGTGGCGGGGAGTCAACCGCAGTGGAGTGCGGTGCAGATTATAGTTGCTGGTTTGATGGGCCAGGGACTTGGATGGATGCTTGCGCTGTTTATTTATGCTGTTTATCTCTCGAGGCTGATTCAGCACAAGTTGCCGGATGCGTCCAAGAGGCCTGGCATGTTTATCGCTGTTGGACCAACAGGTAACGTCGCCCCAATCACTTATCCTCATCTGTACGCTAAATAACTCTGGCAGCCTTTACGTGCGGCGGCCTGATTGCACTCGGCACACAGGCCAAGTCCGCCCTTCCGGATGACTTCCTCAGCACCCCCAGCATCCCCGCCGGCGAGCTCTGGTCCGGCATGTCAGTAGCCGCTGGGCTCTTCATCTGGCTCATGGCGATCTGGTTCTCAGCCCTGTCCGCGATATCCGTCCTCCGCGCCGCTCGAAGAATGGAGTTCAGTTTGTCGTGGTGGGCACTTGTTTTCCCTAATGTCGGTCTCGCTCTTGCGACTATCAACGTTGGAAATACTCTGTCATCGAGGGGGATCAAGATTTTTGGATCTGCGTTGACGGTTGTATTGGTTATTGTGTGGTTTATCTGCGCGGCTTTTCATATTCGAGCCATCGTCAGGAGGGATTTACTTGCTGTTGGGAAGGATCTGGATGTTGAGCATGTGAATAAACAGCATGATAGAAAGGCTGAGAAGCAGAGAGATTAGCCAACAAGAGTAGATATGTCATTGGATGGTATCAATTGTGACTTCCAAAAGTACATAGATGATGAACTAATTGCGGTATGACCTATTTTCTGCCGATTTATTCTCTTTTCAAAAGTCTTACCTTTTGAATCGGTTCCCACTGGACAAGAGACGCAAGGCTATCTCATCACTTGAAAGGGAATTCGCCAAACTATTAGCGACCACCCGCACAGTAGTGTTTGCCAAGGTTCGGCGTCCTCACTAGTCTTCAGTGTGGTGGAATGTGACAGCCCCAGTCCTTAAACAGCATTGTCATCTGAGCCATAATAATGAACAATAGCTTAAAATACCAAGGCCACTACAAAGCCGAGTTATCGAACTTCTCTGACTCTCATTTGTTTCCACCACACAGACCAGACATACGCCATGTCCTCTACTGTTCCCTGTCCTTAACAAGGATCTCGAAGTCCGGTTCAGGAGAGCACTATGACAAGTCAGCATCAGATCCAAGCATCAACTCAAGCATTCAGACTTACCAATACTTCAAACTCAATATTCTTAGGCCGGCTCACTCCTTCAGGTAGTTTGATATCATAGTTCATCAACAGCTCCGCCATGATGAGCTTGATGTTGATAGCACTCAGATACCTTCCCGGGCACGCGTGTCGTCCGAAACCCCAGGACAAGTCATCTGACCCGCTGCTGGAGTACATGTACTTCTTTTCCTTGCCAGGTGCCTTTCGCCATTTATGAAAGCGCAGACCATCGAATTCCTGTGGGTTCTCATATAACTCGTGGTCTTTGTGAATTGAGCAGGTGTTGATTTCTAATTTGGTGCCTTTTGGAACGAATGTGCCGTCTGGGAGTTTCATGTCTGCGATGGCTGCGCGTTGGAAGGTTGCTATAGCATGTTAGCGCCTTGTAAAGCTCGTAATTCCTTTTCAGTGGACATACTGAGATCAGGTGAATTGAAGCGCTGACTCTCCTTGAGAAAACTGTCAAGCTTATCCATCGCGACCGTCGAGTCCTTTGTGAAATTCCCATTCTTATCTCTAGGCACAGACTCAACTTCCTCCCGAAGAATAGGAATATACTCCGGATGCGCCACAAGATCATAAATCGCCTGCGTCGTCGACGAAAATGTCGTAACAGTCCCAACAGCAATCAAGGTCATCTGATGTAGCAACTGCAGCTCAACATCATCCGCAATATGCTCATTCCTCCCATTACTCAAATGATCCAGCATCGTAGGCGGATCCTCAAGATTATCACCTTTGTCTCGCCTCTCACGCATAGAAGCCATGACTCGCTTGCGGCCTTTGGTCCATTGATCTTTGATGGCGTCGCGTTCGGGGATGAAGCGGTACACGAGGGGTCGGAGCCAGGGGTGCCATTGTTTGAGGGCGCGGATGCAGTCGAAGCAGGCGAGGACGTAGCCGGTGGAGGCGGCGAGCCATTCTTCGTCGAGGCTGGCTGCTGTGCCTTGGAAGACGCGGGCGTTGTTGGTGGCGATGAGGCGGAGGACTCTGTCGTGGACTTTGACGGGGGTCCAGTCTTGTCGCTGGTCAGTGGAGTTTCGGATGAGGGTGTGATGAGACGAGCCTTTGTACTTTCCAAGGATGTTTGGCATGTTTTTCTGAACCATTTGATGCAGCAGTGGTGTGAAGGCGGCTAGTGTCATTAGCCTAAGCTTGCATACGAAGCTGCAGCAGGAAAGATACTCACAAAGTGACCCGGTCAGATTAGCCTTGATAGCGTGGATCACGTATTCCGCTGGACCGCCGAAATGCGTATACTCGATTTGCATATCCTTGAAGAGTCAGTAAATATCGAATAGAGCGTCTGGGAAGGACAGGCCAACATTGTCAATTGAGACTTTGAAGCTGAGCGCTGGATGGCTTTTTAGTTCATCGAGGAAGCTAGGTGGAATCACGAGCTTAACTCCTTTCAATCTATCAGTGAGTTTAATCGATCAGTATCATCGCGCGTCTTACCATCCTGTGTATCGAGGCCAAAGACCTCGTTTTTGAACTATCCCATCAGCATACATCCTTATCCACGATAATAGTCATAATACCTTTGCATAGCCCTTTGCCATTACAGCCCGAGGATTAAAGCAGTACTCCAAAGCCCTCTGTCGCGCACTTTTGATCTCATCTTGCAGGAGTATCTTGACTTTGGGTGTTGCGCTCAAACTCCAGAATCTCAAAGCCAAGACGATGGAAGCGACCGCCACGAAACCAGCGGCAACAAGACTCGGTAACTGAAGGTGATTGTACATCGTTCCTGTCGATTTGGTACTCATGTTGAAATTGCTTGCCGTCGCACAGAATTACTGAAGTGAATAACTCAATGAGCTTCAAGCAAGTGCTGGGTTACAGGTCTGTTATTTAATGGTCCCATTTTCATGTGAATTCAGCGTTTGTTTGTTTCAATTCGCGACGCTAGATATTGTTCCTGTTGAGGTCACGGCGCGAGACATTGTTCTTTTTGGTGGCTGAGTTTGCCGACCACCAACAGCCAACTCGAGGTCACTAAGAGATGTGTTATTTGTTGTTGAGACTTGTGGCTGAGAGCCTAAATCAGCAGAGAGAACTCGACAAGCTCACTAAGTCTCTGATTGTTCTCGATCGTGATTTAATTCCGACTCTGTAAGTGGGCACGACCGATTCAGTCATCAGCTCGGCATTCGGACTTAGCGTACTCATTCGCTTTTGTCGCGAGCCTTTCTGTGGTGAAGGCTCGTTTAGCGTCGCAGCCGTGGTTCGTAAGATAGAGCGACGGACTTCAATTGGCCCCTTCTTTATTTCAAAGACCTTGATGTCTGTTGTGTAGATGGTCAATGAATCGGTGAAAACTGGTCCTATCTATAAAAGCAAATTTTATATGACTATAGGGATTAAAGCAGTAGTTAATGTTACGCTTAACTATCCTGCGAAAGTTTGGCGCGGTCTTATAAGAAGTATCTTCGTAGGCAGGCCTGTTGTCGACATCGTCGGTGAAAGTAAATAATCTATAGACAAGGGTGTTCGGGTGTTTAATAGGCCATTAACTCCGTACCTCCTTGTTGCAAGTACAGGTAGAGTTGATAGTGCATCTGATAGAGTTAGAGAGATGCCATCTTCAGCTCAGAGAATGGCTTCATCTGGAACATATGTTCTGCACCACCACCACTAAGTCCCACCGTCTTCTCGCCGCGCTCCCTCATCAACTTCGCATAGCCTTGAAGCGGCTCAGTACCAAGCGAGGCACAGGTAATGACGCTGCACAAATCTGCTGCTTCTTGGAACGCAGAGTTGGCACCAACACCTCCAACAGGTGTCATCGGGTGTGCTGCATCGCCTAGCAAAGTCACAGCCGCAACGTCAGGTCTTTCTACCAGGCCATCCCACTCCCTCTTGAATGTCTCCGGCGACGATGCGAAGAATGCAAGCGTCGACGATGCAGATGGGTCCTGGCTCTGCAGCAGTGACCGGACGGCTGGATGCCAGCTCTTGGTCATCTCCAGTGTCGTCTCAATAGACTGCGCAGCATCGAGACCGTGGAGATCTTCCGCTGCAATTCCCAGCAGGGTTCTGTTGATGCATAGTACCCAGTACACGTAGTCATCTGACACCCTATACTTGGTCCTTGCGTCGAAGCTTAGGTCTTGTGGAAACTCCATTGTATCGGTGAAGAGCTTGAGCCCAGGCTTGCTGCTATCTCCAGCAAGACATATTCCTCCGAAGAATTCGTTGGCCATAGAGGCTCGGGTTTCGGGCTTGGTGAATGTCTTTCCATAGATAGCTCCACACTCAGTGTCCAAGACAGTGTAATTCGGCATCAGCTGCCGACGAATGTGAGATCTGGTACCGTCGGCGCCGACCAAGATGGCTCCTGTTTCTTTGGTACCATCTGTAAACGTCACCTCGACACCATCACTGGTGACACGATAACTTGCGAACGTCTTTCCAAAGCTGATATCATATTCCAATCCCTCCAAGAGCACATTTCGAAGAACAACGCGATCAGCGTTATAATACTTCCCCTCTGGCATTGGAGGCGGACCACGAGGTTCACCAGATGGTGCTGGTGCCTGACCGGTGACAGCATCGAGGCCGCACATGGCTGGGCTGAAAAGGGCACAAGTATCTTCGTAGGCCTTCCAAAGATGGTTTGGGAGCAGTTTCTGGAGTGCACCTGCGCCGTCGGGGTTTATGCGAATGCGATAACCTTGAGGGCGGAAGTCTGCGGATGAGTCGCGTTCAAATATGTGGAACGGTACAGGTGGCTTCGCACATTTGAGCCCTTGGGCGAGAGCGAGGCCTCCAAGTCCTCCTCCGACGATCAAGACTCTATCTTGGCCAGTGGATGACATTTCGAAGAAGAATAGTGTGTTGGGTTTGTAGTTTGAATAAGCGAACAAGTATTGAAAGAAGATTTTAGTGAGGTGTTGCTGAGAAGAATTGCCATGAACTATCTTTACAGTATTTATATATCTTTAAATAAGGGCCCTTCTATTATAACTTGGCATTTAGTCAGTTTCGTATCATCCGGCTGAAGTATTCGGGACTTTCTACCATCCGATGAAACTACCCTCGAGCTTTCACCGGGAGATTGTGCGAGCCGAGTGAGCGCTCTGTCCAATCAAAGGATTGGTGACCCTCACCTTACCTGACTGAGCCAAGGTTCCTTGATCAGTTTGAGACTTTACTGTTTATGGTAAGGTAGTTATCTCTCTGTCATCATGTTTAGACACTACCGAGCATACAACAAAGGGAAGCATCTATCTGCAATCAGGATGGCTAATCGCGAGTTCTATCAATTCTAAGCACCTACATGGGACAATCCTCCCGATAGTTCAATTAAGATAGGCAAGGTTATCAGCTCAGTCAAAAAGCCCATATCAGGTCACGTGTTGCTAAAGTTTCATTTCTAAATACTATGGCGACCTTTGACATACCTTGACCTCGTCTGACAGGGCATACCTTGTCTCTCTCTATACTTGCTTCTTTAAGTCTTTCCAAAGCATCGTTACATATTATAGTTATAGTTTTCAGTTTATAAATTCATAATGACTTATTTTCTTACATTGCTGGGGCCAGATCAATGACGTAGCCCGTCGCTACAGAGACGCGACTCTAAGGCTAATGGTGACGTGGTTGACTCAACCCAAAGACTCATGACTTTTAACGTCATAAAACCAAAGTCAACAATAAAAGTTCAACTCTTGAACATCAATTTACATCAATTTGAGTTACAAACAATCGAAATTATCCAAATTAAATATCATGTCTCTTCGCATCTCCCAATCCCTCCGCCGCGCAGCCCTGCGCTCCAACCCATCAACCCTTCTCAAAACCCCAATCATCGCCCATCGCTTCCAAAGCACCCAGCAGAACAAAGACCTCCCCATCCTCTACTCCGCCCACGCAAAAGTCGTTGGCGCCCGCAAGGGCCACGTCGAAGCAGAGTCTCTCAACGTCGACCTCACCATGTCCAAAGCCCTCGGCGGCCCCGGCGACGCAGGCAAGACTAACCCGGAGGAGATGTTCGCCGCTGGCTACGGCGCGTGCTTCCAGTCTGCCATGAACGCCGTGGCTGCCAAGGATGGCATCACTATGCCTACTGCGCCGGAGGATAGTATTGTTGAGACGACGGTGCATCTTGTTGGTGATATGAAGAGCCTTGATATGCAGCTGAGGGTGGACATGAAGATTAGTGTTAGGGGGTTGGAGAAGGAGCAGATAGAGGGGATTGTTGAGAAGACTAAGAAGGTTTGTCCGTATAGCAGGGCTATTGACGGCAATGTCTGGACAGAGTGTACCGTTGTTAAACTGGATTAATTGAAGATAGGTGTATTGTATACTAAACCATTTGGACTTGTGTCTTTTAGATCGAGCCGAATTGAAAAATAAATCAGACTGCATTGTTGTGCTGAGCTGTAACATTCGAGAATGATTCCGCTACTACCAACGGGATACAAGTTCCACTCAACATCACACAGAATAAGGAGATAGCAATCTAAAAAGCGGTGCTCTCTAGACTTAGATGATCCAATACAGAGTAGAATTAGAAGTATAATATCTTCACGGCGGCATGTTGTTTAATTCTCCGAGAGACATAATGCGGCTCTGCGATAAGGACTCGGTGGTTGAATGTAAGGTACTAGACGCAAATAAGATATAATTCTAATCAAGACCTGGCTTTACAAAACAGGTACCTACTACTCCATACGTCCAGAAGGCTTTGATTTCTCAACGGCGCCATAGCTGAGTTTACATCATCTATTCACTGTTGTGAGACATTACGCTTTTGTTCTTACTGACCTTGTTCCGTATGTCCTCTACATTAAGCTGGAGCACAGTACCTGCACTATGGTTCGACACCCTCGATACAGCCGAAATTGTCCGATGCTTGTACTGACGAAGAACACTCACATGCATCAAATAACCCCGTTTACTGAATCACACCCTCTATATAAGATAAACGAGATCTTCGCTCCAGTCCTCTCACATTGGGTACCATCACGCCCAGTAGACTCCGGTCCGAGCACCCTTACCTCAACAATCGAATCGTAGTGAGACTTTAGACCAGCCTCACATGAAGACTGAAGAGGGGAAACCAACCGACACGTGCAGGCCATGATAGGTATCCATATGAGTCCGAAGGGGAAGTTAGGCGGATGCACCAATTCCCGGCCCAGTAGCTCTGGACAATGGCTTTCTGGGGTTAGCCGGCCAGCCCCTTCGTCTAGTCTTTTACCTTATGCAATGCAGTGATACCAAGATGCCAATAAATTAGTCACAGTATGGTCTTGTTGAAGCAAGATGTTGAAGCCATGTTGCGGAGTAATGCAGCACCGGATGTCGGTGGAAGCAAGCTACAGGGGTATCATCACCAAGTTTTGGACCCTGAGTTGGGAGCTGAGAGTCTAGCGATAGTTTATTTCTCCTCCCTCGCTTATACTACAGTATTTTCTAAGTTAGTATTATCTTGAAGTTTCCTATTTGATCCAAGACATCGAGTTGTGATTCTCGCTAGTGTTTATGCCGAAACGGTCCCGACGAGTCGTTACGAGCAAACATTGGACATGAATGGTAATGTAATGCGTTCAGGGTCGCCAATGGTTATTTCTACCGTCTGATCATTGCCACGTCTCACTGCGTGCCTGATCACGGCTTGATGAACGGGTTACTTGGTCGATCCTCCGGTAATACGGCACAAACCCTTCAGCCCGGTTCAATATACGAGACTGGTGTTACAATAACAAAATGCAAACGTCCAAGTCTACGCGAGGTTTCAACTCCCTTGGAAATATCTTCTCATCACTGACTTCGCATTGCTATCCCACAACAGATGCAGCATAAATGATCAGACCATGACGAAATCAAATCCAATTCACCGGTCCTGTCTCCATCTTAAATTTCAACTCCCCTGTATAAATCCTCCCAAGTCATTGGGTCTGGAACTGTAAGCTACAAAATTACTGACAGGTCTATGGAGGAGCTGTTGGCATGGCTTGCAGTAGCAGAAACCTTGTCGCACCAACCACCCGCCACCAAAATCTGTGGCGAGGAATCACTGGCCGTTTTTTCTCCGCTGTGGCACTATATACGGGCCCTAATCATACCCGAAATGATCGCTGTTGGGCGTACTAAGAGCGGGTGTTCCCTTCCACTACCGTCAACGTCGTTCTTGACCCTACACTTGGGATATTTCTAGACCCACCGCGACGACCGCTCTCGGCTCTTTTCTCAACTAAACCGGATTTCTGGGAATAGCTTATTCTCTATAGCGTTCTGCTTTTCTCGGAACTAATGATTGCGTGATTTGAAATAAACGTCATTAATACATCTTTCCTCGGATCTAGACTTGAAGATCGATCTGCGACTAGCGCGCTGATCTATTAACGCATTGACAATCCCCAGACTTGCCAAGTTTCGTCAATCTCTTCACTGGGCACTAAGACCTCACTCCCATGTTTAGGCCAGGTACCAGGTCCAGGCACAAAAAAGCAACGTGCCTCAAACCGCAATGCCGAGGGGCCGATACTTTTACAAAGTGGCTTTATCTTACGTGGCAAGGCGGCTCAACGTGGTATCACCGGCCGGAAAGTGGAACAGCTAGTCATTATTTAGTGCAAGCCATGTTTATTACCGTGATGGCCTGTGCTAGTGGGACGAGAGGCTCTCGACCGTTTGATTGCCGTTCTCGTCTTTGGCGCTGATAGAACTTTTCACCAAACATTACCCAAGTTAGGTACAGTGATCGGAATGGTCTGGTCTGGTCTGGTCTGGACCCCCAGACCAGACCAGACCAGCTGCTTACATAATAACCGGTCTGGTAGACCGGTTAGACCAACAAGACCGCCAAGAATAAGGCTGTCAGGGTTCCACGTGACAGGTCACGTGTACGCTCAGATAAAGACGGTATTGTCGCTCAAGGGCAGAACGTTTTCTGCTCCCTGAGCGACCACTTCGTCAATACACGCTATGCTTGCTGCAAAGCCTCTGGCCC
>JABEEM010000909.1:0-45999 GCA_013363185.1 Fusarium secorum
GCATCGGCATCGGCATCGGCATTTTCGTCGTCGTCATCGTCGTCGTTGTTATCATCGTCGTCGCCTTCTGCGTCTTGATCCTGGTCGCCGTTGTCATCAGCGTCCTCCATTGTCTCGTCGACGTCATTGCGGTCGTTATCATTGTCATTATCGTTTTCGTTGTCGTTGTCGTTGTCGTTGTCGTTGTCCGAGTCAGCTGAGCTGGCGGACAGACGATCATCGTCTAGGGTGTTCATTATGGGCGCTGGGGAGGTTAGCTGAGTGTAATTGGGAGAATTGACCAAGGGAGACCTGGAGACAACTCTGGCGCAATTGATTCAGAGACGTAATGAGGACTTGCCTGTATGATATATCCACCTAGCAAAAGTCTAATGCATCAATTCATGGAGCCGTCTTTTGAACAAAGGATCCAGTTGCCAATCACATTCGAAAGTGTCGCAAAGGGTCTGTAGCCGTGCGCAGGATCGCCGAGTCGTCTTTGAAGCTTGATAAGCAATCGCGAGAGGTCAGAGAAGAAGCTCGAGGTATTTGAAGCCAAGATAAGATAGGTATAGAGGGCAAGGTTGCATGCGTGTGGTGTCGTTGCAAACTGCGGGGCCGTGATGTATAAAGGTCCAAGTTTAATAAGTAAGCTTGGAAGGGAAGCTCCCTTCGCGCGTCGCGTTTGATTGGGAATTGGAGATAGCCCGATGTGTCTTAGTGATATGCGGCGGTACATTGTGGAGCCGAGGCAAGGGTCAAGGGTCTCGAGGTGTTGGTGTAAGTCAGCTTTAATATCTCTTTGTATTATTCTCTATTACCATAGTTTAATCTCCAATCAATTGATATCACTCTCTATAACATACTGCGACAATAGAGCGCCATCAGCATTGTCATTGAGTCTATCAGCCTAAGGCACCGTATCAATCCCCGTCAGCTGAGGCCACCCGCTTACAATCACTACTACGATCACATCACTCAGCATCAAATCAGTACCATACAAATATTACAGACAAAGGGGAATTTATTATTGTACTTACCACTCAAGGCTCAGTCCAGATCTCTCACTAAGACGTAGCTATCAATACTTACCATCTCTCTCTCTCTCACTGACTTACAAAAGACTTACCTAAACACCAATCTCACCTCTCACTCTTCTTCTCGCAGCCACTCACTTCCTCCCCGAATGTCGTCTACTCCCACCACTCTTCGATTCCCTCCTTGAAGATCCCCTACTATTCCTCACAACAACCTCCGTAAGGCTATCATCCGGCACAACCGTCTCTCCACTCCCCGGCCAAACCGTCAGAGCATTACTGCCCCCAAACACCGAAGGCTCCGGCTCGGGCCCATCATTAACGCAGTCCCTCCAAGACTGAATCCTAGCCTTTGCGCTCTCGGGGACATGCTGAAGTGATGATGGCCAGGCATCTTGAGGGACGGGGGGTGCTTCACGAGGGTTCAGGAAGAACTGCGATGAGCGTACGGACTGAACATCCGCGTCGCCATGGTTTGAATCACCGCGTCCAAAGGTCTCAACTGCAAGAAAATCCTCTCCGTCGCCGAGACGATGACGGTGGACGATAAACTCACCTGGATTCCTCTGATCCCGACGAGGAATGTTCGCAAACAGCGCATCATTATCAGCATCATAACTCACCCGATGTCTAAGTCTCTGCTCCTCCGCCGTCTCAGCCTCAACCCTCCCCAGAATGCGATTCAGCCCCGAATCTCTATGGACAGCCACCGGTTCACGCGTGAACGCCGATCCCTCAGAGTGCGACCACCTGGAACAGATCCTCTGCACGGGCTCAGCACTCACAAGCGGCTTCTGCTCATCGTTAGAATAGTCCTCACCGCAGTCACTGCAGTCGCACTCAGCTTGTGGCTCCGGAGGGGCGTCAGCATATTGGCGCCATTGACGAGCTGTGAGGTTAAGATCTTTCGGGGCGTTTGCGAGACGAGCTTCGCGGGTTGCAGATGTGCTGCGTGGGTGACGACGGCAGCGGGAGCTGCGCTTATGAGAAGGACCCATTGTCCATTGGCCTAGGGCGTCGAGGAAGCCGACTTTGCGGGTTGAGCGCTTGCTGTGTCTATACATGATGGGCGAAGAGTCCTGGTGTTTTGTTGTGTTGGTTTGTTAGTGAAGATGAAGATTACCTTGGCTGTGATGTTCTCTACTGTGAAAATTCTCAGAGCTGTTGATGGTGAGGAGGGAAGATGAGATGTTGTGAGGTAAGATCATCATGGTTAAATAGTTCCTCTTGAAAAGTCGACATTACTGGAACAATAATGGACTTTGATGGTGTACATGAGACTGTCACCACTGTCTTCACCCATGTACACCAAGTGAATGAACAAAGGCGCGCAGCCAAGAGGTGAAAACAAACACGCCCATTATCTTCACCTGCGCATCTTGCATGTTCTGTTCAAGCCAAAGCGTTCATCATTCACTTGTATGTCATAGAAGAGTCTTGTCTGGTGATGACTTTACGACTCTCCACCAACTAAGCCATCTCATCATGGTCAGTCTGTAGCTTCAAGATCAAAGTAAAAACCCAATGTGTATTACAGCTCAACGCATCGTAACTCGTGACTATATCTACATGCACCCAAATAGATCCAAGACATACATCCCCCTAGCAAAAGCCCTGTCCCCACAAGGTACAGTACATGCCAGCCCAATTGTCTCGGACACCACCTCATTTCCCCTACATTCCTCAAATCAATCCCATATATTTCAGCCTCTGACGCACTCTTTCATTCAAGTCCGTCCCTTCCGGGTTCTCTATTCCTTTCTTGCTTGCTTGCTTGCTTCTCTCTCTTCCTATCCTATCTTACAGCATATGGCTCTTCAGCGTCGCTGTAAATGCGCACCAACCTCAATGCCAGTACACATCAATCCTCACTAACTCTCAACCACTGGTTTTTGTCCCTATTCAATCCACCAACCCAAGTTACTTCCATATATTCTCATCCATCAATGACATAAAAGGAAACAAAGGACGACAGGACAGCTGCATCACCCAACTCCACCTTTTTGATCCAGGACCAGGACATGATAAGCCCAATACATTTCTTTCAGCCTGCCGTGACAAGATAAAAAACCAATCCAGATGCCCCCACCTGTCGTCTCGATGAAGGGGTATTATCATTATCTACTAAGGAAAAACAAAAAAGGAAAATGCTTGCAGGAACACCAAGAGGTCCGCAAGGGTTGTTGTTGATTCGATTCAAGGAAAACGTGGGGGAACCCAAACCTGGGCTAGCAAATCGGATGGCTCAGTAATGTCCAAAAGTCAAAGAGTGTGTTGTGCAAGTGTGGCTAGCTTAAGCTCATGAGGTGACGCGAGGGTCATTGAAATATTGCACCATTCCCCAGCCACTTGTAGCACCGTCATGCTGTTGGCCGGGCTGCTCGACAACAGAGCCTGTGAGACTCTCCCAGTCGTCAAACAAAACAGGCGGTGCTGGCGAGTACTCAAAGTCCATCATTGACTCACCAGCGTCGTGGCCCTGTGAGTGAGGGGGAGGTGGCAGCTCACGCTTCTCGAGCGGAGAAGGCGCTGGTGGCGGCATCAACGGCGACGTTGAAGGTCCCATTGGTGAGTGGGACGAAGAGTCTGGTGAGGGTCTTGAGGGTGAGGGAAATTGTTGGGAAGGCACCATTATCGTGTTTCGGAACGGCGTGTTGAATTGGGTCTGCTGAGGGTCAGGTGAAGGCATCAGAGACTGATGGCCTGCGTGGCCCTGGGTAGGCAGCGGTATAAACGACATTCGTGGGTCGTGTGTAAAGCCCTGGGGCCCAAGACTTGCGTGTGAATACTGAGGAGAGGGGATTGGTGCTGAGGTAAGGACAATATCGGCCAGGTCGTACGCAACGCTGACAATCCACTGAGCTTCACCTTCATCTCCCGAGAAGAACTCGAGCAGGTCCTGGAGCTGGCCGGGGTTTTCGTTCTCAAGGAAACCTTGGGCACGACCAGTCTTGCTTGGGTGCCAACTGAACTGGGGTCGTCGGCCATTGTACTCGGCCTGCTTGCTCACAACCAATGCATCCCAAGCCTCGTGGATCAGAGGCTGGTGGAGGAGACCATACACAACGCGAGAATGCATCCAGTCACCCTTTGTCATACCCGACTCGAAGTGTCGAGCAACGTGTTCGACGTGGCGCTCGCGGGCAGGGTGAAGGGCAGAGCAGAAGCCGCACGCCCAGTACTTGCGCTTTCTGAGGAACTTGACCACCTTTTCGGCGTGAGGGCAAGTCTTGCATCCGTGGCACTGCTTGTGATGCTGGTTGAACGAGTTGGAGCCCCAGAAGCTGCGGTTACATCCAGGCTCGGGACAAGGATACTTGCGCCAGCGCTCGTGAAACTCATCCTCGTGGCGCTTCCAGTCATACTTGCGCTTGAAGCTGGTCTCACACGAGGTGCACCAATAAATGTTGGTCTTACCAGCTGCGCCGACCGGGGCACTCATGGGACCGAGTCCGTTCAAGGAGCTGGAAGGGGGAATAGGGAGCGGCGCCTGAGATCGGTTGCAAGTAGAAGCGGACTGCCAAGACATCGAAGACTGTCCCGAGTTGGTCGACCAGATGGAAGCATGTCCAGAAGAACCGGAGCTCGTCGAAGAAACGGAGATGCGAGGGCGATGGCTAAACGCAGCTTGCGGGGGAAGAAACATGGCTGGGTTGGGAACTTTATTAGCATCAATGTTAGCAAACTTCCAGGGGTCAAGGCTTCGTTGTTGGGCAAGCTTAACGTACAGTTCATGTCCTCGGAAATGATTTCGTGCTTAATCTCAGCCGAAGGGGTCGTGGAAGTGGATGAAACGCTATTGGGAGTCGTCGTCACGGTCTGCATACTGGGACCATTGGAGGCAACAGGAGGCGGAGGAGGGCATCGCATGGGTGGTGGCGGAGCGAGCGAAGCAGTGGGGGCCGTTTGACTCGGGTTGGGAGGTTGCTGGCTAAAGGGAGTCTGCTGAGGTTGAGAAGGAACCGTAGGCATGGCTTGCATGGCTGTCATCGCGCTGAGGTTCAAGCTGAGGCCATGGCCGCCATCGACCAGCTGGTGCAGAAGCTCCTTGGACATGCCTGAGTCAATCAGGACCTGCAGGTTCTTACGGGCCTCGGCGAGAACATCCTGAGGGTTCGCGTCGTGAGACTGCTGAGGCGAAGGACTCGGTTGCTGCGACATGTTGTGCTGTTGGAAATCGAAGTGTTGTTGAGGGCTGCTGGTCTGACTTGAGTGTCGCTGATTCTGGTTCTGTATCGGGTCCATGGGCTCCGCTCACATGGAGGGAAAATCGGAAATTTCGAGGTGAATCAAGACGAGCAATGCGATGATATTCGAGTTTCGTCAGCTGGTTTTTCAACTTTGGGTTGATATAACGCGGTTATTGAAGCGAATGTGGTTGAAGTCGATGGAGGATGAGCTGATAATACGGGGTAAGGTAGCGAATGAGTTGGTTCCGTCAGATTTCGGGAACGATTGAACAACGAAGGACAAAAGCGAGAGTTTAAGGTCCCAAGACCTTTGAGCGAGAGTGGATAAGAAGCAAAAGAAACAAGAGAGAAACGAAAGAAAAAAAGGTTGGTGACGGTTAGCTTGGAGTTGTGAAGAGACGACGACGGGAGAGGATGGAAGATGATGGGGGATGGGGAGGGTAGTGTAGGAGTAGGCGCAGGCCGCGGCAATAGCGACAGCGACAGCGACAAGCGTTGGTACAGGCTTGCTTGCTCAGCCAGATACGTTACAGGGAGTATCTCTCTCGTAGGAGTGGGAGAGTGGGAGTGAGGAAGACGCTAGACTAGGGGTGCTGGAGTCTTCCTAGACACTGGGTCCTGGTGGTTCGGTACAAGCACAGTATCCGCGGTAGATTGAGAGATCAGTGGCTGATGGGGGGAGACAAGACGGAACGATGCTTGCTGATGGGGCAGAGAGAGATCAGAAAGGGAAAGGGGCGTGTAGTGCAGCCAGGATATTTCTCCGACTAATTAATGATCGCCTTTGGTGTTTTGTGTGCCTTTTTGTGTTTTGATCGTAACTTAGCTGCCCGGCGTTTAGGGGGTGCGACAAAGTTGGTCTGTGTAGCTCTGTGCTGCTGCTGTAATTGCGGCTGTCGACAGCTAAGCAGCGCGCTATCGCTGCTGCTGGAAGGAGCTTGTCGCACTGAAGAAGGGGGTGGCCGGAGTTGGAGCCCGTGCTTGAGGCGTCGTTTTGTGATTCTGGCACCACTCGCTCGCTCAATTCAATGACTGTCTGGCTGACTGACTGTCCCAAAAAGAACAGACACCCACGAGACTGGGACTGGGGCAGAACCTAGAAAGGAGCAAATGGGGTCGAAAAATAGAGCTTGAACCAACCAAAATTGTCCCTGGTGTTTAAAATGGACCACCACTTTGGTTAGGTTCGGGTACCTTGCTGTTGCGGTCTTTTTGGGGGCCCTTTTTTGCTGTACCAAGCCCCGTCCCGTACTGTCCGGCTCTTGAGCCAGAGTTTCACAAAAATTAATAATTAATGACGAGCCGCGATGGTTGGTTTCCCGTATGGAAAAGAAGAAGAACGGAAATCCAAGATCACTCACTCAGTCACTACCCGTGTCGAGTGAACAAGCTTCCCAAAAATAGAAGAGTTTGTTCCACATGAGAGAGTGTAGATAAAACGACGGGAGAGGAGGATGAGAATAGAGTGAGTGAGAGAAGCTATGGATGATGTGGAGGAGGAGAAAATGATCCGGGGGATGGGATCGAGGAAAGATCAAGGATAAGGTAGGAGATAAAATCGACAGGTACAGTTGAACAGTGACGTGACGGACAGGAAGGATCCTATTGACTGACTGAGGTGCATTGCCAATCCACGCCTGCACGTTGTGCTTCACTACCGAAGTCCCTATTCGCGGATGAAGCCGTTGTAGAAGTAGGTAATGTAATGGAGAGCGCTACTGTCATCATCTGAATGGCTCTCGTCGATTCGTTTCGATAACCGCTCTACTAAGCAAACAGCGACGATCTCACCTTGCTCCTCCATCCCCTCTCTATCCCCATCCCTATCCCTCTCCATCTTTGCCTCGTCTCTCAACTCATCACGATCTCTCTGTTGGAGCGTCATAACCACGAGATCTCCCCTCTCTCGCGCCGTCGACCGACAGGCGGGACCTGATGGGCGACAAGACAGGCACATCCTTGTTCTGTTTGGGTCGAAGCGGCACCGGGGGTCAATGACGAGCCCAGGAGCCAGGACAGGGGGTCTTGCAGCAGAAACCGGCCTAGCCAAGACCAGAAGCCAAGCCAAGCACCAAGCCAACAGGAGCCGGGGGGTTCAGAACCAGGTCCTGGCAGTCAATCAATCCCAAGAACGATGGATGGTGGGAGCTTTGTCAAAACAGCCAGCGACAGAAAGGGCGCCAGCTCACTTGTGACATGACAGCCAAAACATCTCGTGATGGTGTATCAGTGTGTGCTGTAACCATACAAACACAGAAAGATTTGTGTTTCACCACATATTGACTCTAAAGATAGCAATTCGATTACCTGCCTGCTTGCTTGTGTTCAAGTTTGCGCTGTCGCTTTAATGCAATGTCTCTTTCTTGGCTAATCAAGCAAATAGGATTGATTGCCCCTGTCCCGCGCATCGGCTGCAGGCACAGAGCGACAAGAATCGACATGGGGTCGTGTTCGGGAGACCGAGAAGCGAGAGTCCTATCTGTCTGTCATTGAGAGAAGGAAGGCCGTAATGGCCGTAATGAAGCTGTTCAGAATGCGAATTTCCCATGACACGAGCATGGCATATGATCCACAGAGAAAAGATCCATTGCCCATGAACAATACAATAAGGCGGCGCCCTTTGCCCAAGCGTCCTCGTGCTAAAGAAGCCCGGTTGCTGATCCTGGGCTGTCTATTTCCAAATCCCTTCTCTTTGCTCCGGGGTTTGGCTCGATCAAGGTAGTATACTCCGTGGCACGTCCCTTGTTATCAGAGCTGTTTTTGCTAGCTGACGATGATAGGGATTACCACGTTTTTCTGGCAATCTCTGGGATTGATTCAGTCAATCAGATCAATTTTGGCTACCCGTAGGTCCCGTAGAGGTCAAAACGTGCTTCCAGCCTTTCTGGGCAAAATGCTGATCTGATCTGGCTCTGAACCCGGAACCCGCGCTGTCACAGCTATGCTCACCTGAAACACGAACGGCAAGGAACATTGGGTATAGCCAACAGCCATCAATTCAAGGGTCGCGATTCAAAACGGCCAGCCTAGCCAGGCAGAGAAGAGTTTACTGTGCACTGGAATGAGACAGAAGATAACCGTCGACGCCGCCCGTCGAGCGTTTCGAAACGGGTTTCCGCCAATCAGCCACTACAGGTATTAGTCCGAGGGGAAGGCCCCGACAAGAAAAGGAGCAACATCCTTGGCTCGAACGATGTCGTGTCCGTGGCTCTATATTAACATGGGTAGCGACCGAAAAGAAGAAAAGAATACTGTATCTGTACCTAGAAGAGGGTCTCTCTTGAAGGCCAGGTTGGTTGTTATGCTGAAAAAAGTTCCGCTGTTGGGTTACAGCGACTGTCGAACCCAGGCATGGATCATGACATGTGCCGGGCCAAGACCATTCATTCAAATCATAAATGGACCAGGTAACGATACTTCACTTCGGTCAGCATTCAACTTCCGGATTACAGCTCGATTTCAAAGCTTCCGGGATGATCAAGCCTGTCCTGTGGCTGGGTCTGAAGCTGAGGCTGGAGCTGGGGGTCGGGGTCGGGGTTGGTTGAGCGACTGGACTGGGCTGGGCTGGGCTAGCCTTTCTGACCTGTAGTGATTTATGGCACCATCGTGTCTGCAACTCAACATCGCACCTTGACGCCTCTTCCATCAGCCCGGACTGAACTGGTTTCTAATAAAATAACTCTCAGAGGGAAACGCAAGGAATAACTCTCAGAGAGAAACGCAAGGGGCCGACAAGCAACGTTGTGGTTGGATCTGCTATAGCTACTGTGAGTGAGTGAGTCGGATTACTAACTCTAGCTCTCTCTCAACCCCTGGATCGCCGCTGTCATCATCGTCATCGCTTACCTATCTCCTCCCGTCTTGGCCTCTCCACCCGCAACGAACGACAGGCAAAGGCCCGAGGACCCTCAATGAGTTTGTGTTTTCGTCTGCTCCCTTTTTTTTCGAGCGAGGCGAATTGACTGGTGCCTCTCAGCACTGTAATTGAAGTTCCCCGGGCATTGAGCAACATGCAATGATGACTAGGGTCTTTAATGCGTCCCAGCACAGGGGTAAGCTTTTACTGGCGCGGCACATGTGGAGATTGCCTGACTCTTGTCAGGAAGAAGACAGACAACCCCCAACTCAAACGAGCCCAACCGAACTCAACAGCCTCAGCTCGGTTGTCTGCATCTGCCTGCATCTACTTACTGTATCTGCAACAAGAGGAATTGTCCCGCTGCTGTCAATCTCAATCGTCAAAAACTTGTCTTGGCTGGGAGATTAGCCAGAAGCTAACTAGCAGTAAAGTTTGGGTCACGCACGCACTGTTCAAGTTCGAGAAGCTCGCTCGCTCTTAACGTGCATCATTTCGCGTATCACGACTCCCCATGTCCCGCCCCCTTTCGCCGTTGAGCATGGCATGGCCATTCTGACCGACCGACCGAACAGAAAAGCACCCATGACGATCCAGAGGTCGAGAACCTTGATGATGACGATGTTAGAGTTGCATCCCGCCTGACAACGCTCTGTTGGTGCCGATTAGACTAGCAAACATCTCATTACCCACAGTTCACGATAATGCTCACCCGCGTATAGAGTTATATTTTTCATGGTCGCATCGTTAAGTTACTGGTCCTTGAAAGTTTATCCATATCTGTTCTAGTCAGGGACCAGAGGTTACATATCATCATCATCACATGAACCGATCCACGACGCTATTATGCTCTGGGCATGGTCGCCGAGACTCTGGGTCTGTGCTTCTAATTTCAACTCAAGGGCACAAAGTTACGAGAATTGATTGAGGATTCTCGTCGAGGTCCGCTCCATCAGACACACACTTATGCAGCCATTGTGTTTAGCTTGTGTTCTTCAATGACGGCTAAAATCTCCTTAGGCACATATCCACAACATGATTCATGTGCGGATCCCATTTCGTGTTCCAGCATTAAAAGCAGATCATATGCAACAAGCATGTCGCTCAAGACCCTTTTCTAGCCCATCCCTTGGGTCGGGTTCGTGTTTCTATGTTTAAACATGAACACTATGTATCACTGTCCCACGTCTACCAAAACTCTTTCTCGTCATAACAAGCTCTGTGTACTCGTCTGCGTTTATTTTTAATTGTGTCGTTGCTTTTTAGTCCTCCCGCATTTCCCGTTCAGCCCGCCCCCCTCTTCACAGAGAAAATCACAACGTCAAACGTTTCACCATCCATGGCTCGGGTACCTACGCACCGCGCAGCACACAATTACCCAGCTGAGATAGCCCGGAGATAAAAGAGACAGAGAGAGGCACGGTAAGAAATAGGGGATGAAGGGTTTTTTTTTTTTTTAAGCATGGTGCCTTGACAAACCTTGCTCGGGAACAGAACGTTTCTATACCAAAGGAGCGATATACCGTCTATACCCTGTCCGTTTGGTATATAAAAGGGCAAATATGTATTGCATGCAAGGGACCGAGTAGCACCACGTTTTTTTTTTTTTGCGAGATAGCATTTCCGGCAATTCGTTCACCGTCTCTTTCGAGAAGATGTTGTCTCTTTTTTTCTGCTTAAAGATTCTCTCAACAACAGAAGGGAAAGGACTGTTGAACACAACAGCCCACTGCACGCTCCTCCAAGTCAACATGAAACCAGCCTCCAAACGCACCGGCTCCGAGTGCGCCACCTCCTCCTCCCCACCCTGGCACCTCCGTCTTTGTCTTTGGCCGTGCAAAACTGCAGAGAGCCGAACGGAATCGGGGCCTTTTCTCTCTCCTTCTTACGGATCCTACTCTGTAAGGTACCGTTCCATCTGCAAGGGGTTCATGTTCTCGGCCGAGCACTGCCACGCACACTGGAGTCGAGCTGGCTCGAGTTGAGTTGAGTTGAGTTCCATTCGCTTGCCTTCACTTGGCCTACGGATACACCCCGCTCCACCCCCTTTCCACTAAAACGTCACCGATTTTCTAGTCCCGATCCTAGTTCGCCGTCACTTTTCTTGGGTGATTACATTTCGTTTCCTTATTAAACTATAGAAAGAAGAGATAGAGATAAAAAATAACTCGTACAATGATCAAGTTGTAACTGATCGTCAGGTTTGTGCTCTCGTCCATGCGAACCCTTGCGATCGTCCATCTAAGACACCCGCACCACCCAGAGTTGGTAGTCCAAAACCCCCCATCAGGGACGATCAAAGAAACACTATGCCTGATCGCTCCGAATGGGATCGGGGAGGAGGGCTCCAACTTTCGATCTTAGACTTGGGCTTGGGGCTTTGGGGAAAGACCAGACCGCACGGGCAGAGCTGAAGAGCAATCGTGTAACACCGGCGCGAGAGCTGTATTCCAAATCGGGTATTCATCAAAGTCAAACGTCAATGCTCGCATGGCTAGCCGTCCCATCTGCCGATCGTATATGCTATGCCCCGTAATGTTTACTTGGAAGAAAAAGTTTCCAAAACGTCCAGTACCCGAGATCGTCAGCCGACATGTCTCGGCCAAGTATAATCTTCAATGTACTTGAGACGACATGGTCCGCTTTCCAAACCAAGTTCAGCGCAGCGAGTGAGTAGTACACTTTATGCACTCGTGCTAAAGTAGTAGTTCTCCCAGAGGTACTCGTAGTCCTCGAGGATACCACCGATGAAGGAGGGCATTCTCTTCGTTACACCTCCGACGACTCCCTTGGTGATGTTCTCGTATGCGGCGCCCCTCATCGCCCACCAACCCATGGCCCAACCACGCTTGCTCCATTCTTCCCGCTCAAGGGATGTAGTTCGTAACCCTCGGTCTCGTAATTGCCGGGCAGCATACTCGACTGCAAAGCCGATCAACCAAGGGGTCCAGTTCTTCTTGTCGCCACCTCTCCTGATGTTGTAGGCCATGGCTGAAGCGTAGATAAGCGGTGACAAAATCTGCAGTATCTCAGCACCCTGACCACTTCCCTGGAGTTGATTGAGGAGCTTGGTCGCGGGTTTGATGTCGTCAGC
This sequence comes from Fusarium secorum, assembly GCA_013363185.1. Lineage (NCBI taxonomy): Eukaryota > Fungi > Ascomycota > Sordariomycetes > Hypocreales > Nectriaceae > Fusarium > Fusarium secorum. The sequence continues at coordinate 12,157 of JABEEM010000909.1, forward strand.
TGTAAGCACGCGTCCCAGCAGATACGAGCTGATGTCTCCTCCCTCTGGTAATGATGGTAAGCTCATTCCCGTTCGGGGCATGGTCCATTCACGCTCGTGCGCGGGTTTCATGTCCCGCGAAGATCCTGACGCAGAGCCGTTCACCGAAACGTCGTCCATGAGTTCACTTTCACTTCGGTACGCAATTTCTTCCTCTTCATCCGCGGCCGCATCTTCAGGGATGGGTTCACGTTCAGGCAGCACGGGCGTGACGAGTGGACGCGACCGTGTAATGCGCAGGAGTAGAAGACGGCAGAAAGCCTTAAGTGCTTCCAAGATCACAACTACCTTCCACCGTGACTTCTCGCCACCTCGTCGTTTGGCTGTCATCTCCCATAACATCTCTGTGTATATGATCATTTGTAAAAACATAGCTATTCTTCGGTATGCACCACTCCGTTGAGTCCAGTATCGTGTATATCGAGCATGTGCTGATGGCATGCTCGCCATCGGCAGACGCGCGATGGCCTTTTGGAGGAGAGAGTCATGGTAGAGAGATAGAAGTTGAACACCCGAGTGAATTGACTCTGATGCGATTTCGGCATCGCGGAAGCGGCCTGTACGATCGTTAGAAACAGCTCCAAACTTGAGCGCTCGTCCCGGGCAAGCTTACCTGGAATTATATATGTCAAGCTCCGTAGAGCGCTCTCAATCTGTGACACCTGACCGGCATTCTTGGTTATGAACTCCTCATACGTAGACAGCCATTTGGGCGGTAATGACAGGATGCGACCGAGTGAAGGCTTCTTCTGTTGTTTATTCGTCGTAGCAGATGGTAAATTTGTAGAATTCGCAGCCGAAGCAGGCACGTCACGCTTCATAGAAGGGTCCATGTTCTCTGTCTCTCCAGTCGGTCGGCGGTGATCGGACAAGGGGGGAACAGCGGTATTAAAGGAGCGGTGCGCGCGTGAAGTCGGTCGTTGGCGGGATTGGAATCAGTCGCCAGCCATGACGCGCTATCAGCGGTATTGATAGGAAGGGTGATGGTGATAGTCGGTGATGATGGAATGAATGAGTGGGAGAGGTGCTGCCAGCTCAGCTCAGCTGCGTTGGGCTTGGTCTTGGGGATTCGCTTTGGCCCGCCGAACCCCGAGGCACAGGCACGTCACTTCCCGTCCCAGGTGCCTCGCTCAGAATGTGGAGGTGGCGCGTGCCTGAGGCCGACGACCTCGGCATCTGCGCCGAGGTAGATACCCTAAACTTGGCAGTTGAAAGGGATGAATGATAGTGAGAATAACGGCGAATAATGTTGGATATGACCTCAAATAATATACTTATGAGATGCTAGTATTTGCTGAATGATGGTTTACTTGTAATTACTCTCTATTCTGGAGTTTTGCTGTCTGTTTGTTGGTCAATTGCTGAATTCACGTGAAATTTGGATGAGTCGACAAGCGATGAATCAACAACATCAGACTGATAAAAGTACAAAACAACAAATACGGGTCAAATGAAATAGTAACATTCACGTTTTGCACTTGTTAGTGTTTAGTAACAATGTTTCGCCGGTTAAATTCACCATAGAACGGACAAATGAGCTTGTCAGAATGGTATCATCTCATCTCCTGGTGTTCACTGCAAATGCTACCTCAACACGTCTAGGTAGCATCAAATTACCAGCACTTCTCAAAACAAGTCGTAAGATTCATAGTTGGCCATCGTCGTAGCCTAAAAGCACGCACACCAAAACTCCTACGCTTGCTATCTACCCAAATCCTCCTCTAACCCATCAAAACTCCCTTAACAAACGCCCGAAAGAATCGACACCGACTCCGAGATAGGCTGTCTATGCCAATTCAGCTGTCCATCCTCCCCAACCATAAACAGCGCCACTTCCTCGATGAGCTCCCACTCCCCCGTGGCCTGATTCTTCGCCGCATACCGAAAGATAATGTTCATCCCCAGATCCTCAAAGACAAGCTCTCTCCTCCTCAGTCGTAGCCACTGCTCATCTTCATCGCCCTCCATTGCGTTCATGGCTTCGACTTCAAGGTTCTTCAAGGCGATGGCGCGGAAGACACGACTGTCGCGGAGGGCGTTGCGGATGGGGTATTTTGCTAGAATGCGAATGGCGTCTTGTTTGACTTCTGGATCGCGGCAGCCGAATGCTGAGACGAAGAGGGGCCATGTCCAACCTGAGTCCATTGCGAAACCGCAGTTGGGACGCGATGCGATTAAAGTCTCGGCAATGGCGTTGAGCTCGCGGTATTGTGGCGTGAGGTCCTTTGCTGTTTCGACGCCAGAGTATCGTGGCATGGAGGTGTAAATGTAGAGGATGAGAAACTCGATGTGAAAGTTGATCGCTTGCAGATACGACTGCTCATCGTTCTGGCGATTGTCCTGTGCTCTTTGAAGCAGTGGACTGAAGGACGTCGACCATCTTTGAAGCCAATGCCTAGATTCCTCCAGAAACTTTGAGATCCTGGGGTTTTGTCGTACGCTGTCTAGCTTCATTTCCAGTTCTTTCATATCCTTCACTTTCGTCAAAGCAAGTTGTGCCGTCGTCGCTGTCAGAAGGGGGATGTACTGTACGAGCTGCCTCTGCAGTAACGTCCAGTAACCATGGGCTTCGTCCAAAGTGCTGAAAACAGCGGGCATATCTTCGATCACTTTGATATTCGTCTGCTTCGGCCTGAAGTAAGGCGAGTGTTTGGTAAAAGGCGCGATCCCCGGGGGCCTCTGCGGAGGCGCTCGTGGAGGTGTCTGCTGGTCTGACATGGCTTGCGGACTCGCTTGACTCTGTGGACTCGGTAGACCAACTGGGTTCTGTTGACTTGAAGGTGCGTTCGCCCATGGCGTACCAGGTTGACTTGGTGGACTCGATACCGAACGAGGACTGGCCGTTTGTGAGGGAGGAGCTTGCTTTGCGGTGACTGCGGGTGGTTTCGGAGGGAAGAAGAACTTCTTATATGACCCCATGAATGATCGCGACTGGAGTTCCAGGGGCTTATAACAATCAAGGATCTCCTGGACCAGAGCAGGAGGCGCCGGGGCGATTCTGACAAGACCGGGAGCTTTGTCGGTACAAGCTGCAAGCTCGTTTAACATGCTGAAGCCGTGAGTGATGTGCTTGAGAGCTGCTGGCATGTTTCCCCGTTGCGCTTCGAAGCAGATGAACAGCAGAGACGCCAACATTGCTGTCCGTAGCCCTTCCTTCGTCGGCCTGGCCTTGGCTTGCAGTTGTAAAGCCTCGCAGTAGTAGACAATTGCATTGAGGTAGTGCTTGTTGTCGCCCGCGAGTTCATTTCCTGGTGAAGATGCTTCAAACTCAACGTTGGAGGCTTTACGTAATGCACCCACTGCCATAGCGGCATATCTCAAGGATGGTTCCTGTAGTGTAAGTTGAGGCATTGTAGTCGTCCATAATCGTGAGTCTCCGAGTCCTCCGCTAAGGAACCCGACACTAAGAGCGGACCATTCATCAAAGTAAGATCGCTGCTCACTACTTGCGAAGCAGATGGTGTTGATTGCAGGTTCTTCGGGGATTGTCGGTGGTCTTGCTTTCACAACAGCCGTTGAACCCGTAGTAACCTTAATCTTGGACGTTGCACGGGGCTTGGTCGTAGAGTTCGCCGTTGCTTTTGATCTTGAGGCTGTTGAGCGCGGTCGAGGTTCGGTGGCGCTTTCAGCGGGTGTAGCTGCTGCGTCGCCATAGCCATCGCATGAGCCTCGCCATTTTAAACAATTAAGACAGGCTGGTTTTGTCTCGTCACATTTGACATGTCGCTTTCTTCATGATGTTAGTGCCTTTCTTACGCCATCTGTACCCCAAGGAATTGAGTTCATGCGACCAACTGCATGGCACTTACTTGCCTAAGAAGCCATTAGTAACAGACTCACGAAAGACATGTACCGAACTCACATGTGGCACAGCCCGTGCGAGCTCTACTTGAGCTTCGTCTTGTATGTCGTGCCCTTGTCTCAAGTGCAAAACGATGCGTACCAGCCCTTGAAGCCGTCGCATTTGCAGATCTCTCAGTGTCTGTACCTGAAGAAGAACTAAAAGACAGGACAGAAAGTCAGTCAGTCAGCTCAGCTCGGATCCAATTGTGTGCGACAGGGTTTCTGGCTTACGGCGCCGAGCTGTTGGATCGCCCTCCAGTGATAGGGATCGAGAACTGGATCTCCATGATTTACAGGTACCAGGGGTTCCACCAACAAACAAAACAACAACAAAACCCAAAGACAGAATAGACACGGCTTGTTGGTTCAAGGCTCGAAAAGGAAGATCGTTTGTGTGAGGAGAAGCCCGCTCGCGCAGAGACGAGAAGCCGTTCTGGTAAAGTATAACGGGGGGACCAGCTCGGTACTCGGTTTTGGAGCTTACAGGGGACGGGCCTGATGTACCGACCCAATACTCTGCTGTGCTGTGCCGTACCTGGCTAAGCCAAAGTGCAGAACCTATCGGTGGAATCTTTCAACGTCAGCGGCGTTTGTCATGAGGTGAGACACCGAAATTGAGTGGGATGATATCAACGACAGACTCGAACAAAAGATAACTTATTCCCACGTGTGAAGAAACAACGAGTTCATTAATTAAAAGAAGAAGCAGGGGGAAAAGGGAGAAGGCGAATGTGGAGAGACCCAAGCAAGATGAAGCAAGGTTTGTTTATCTTTGTTAGTCACCTCCAGCAGACGTTGAATTGACTTTTGAGGAGATAACCTTGATAATTGAGCTGAGTCTTTTAAAAACTGATAGCTAAACTTACCAATTTTTGGCGTGTCTAACGGGATCCAGAAGCTCAATTAGATGTAACGGCGGTTCCGTTGATCGCTGGGCGGACGAGGCGAGACGGTACATGGATCAGGATGGGTTTGGTTTAGCTGCCGGGTTGTGGAGGGGGGCCCGGGTCTGATCGCTGGCGGGGATAGAGTTCCTTGATTGGATGATTCTGCGATGATTGGTGTGAATACGGCGGTTATTGTGGTTAAAGATAAAAACTTATGATATGGATTCCGATGTTGATATCTCGTCTCTCGGCATTTAGAAGCTGACTTGAGAGTATTATAAATTACATTACGGCATATTATTGAGTGCATGTGAAGAGTAATCAGCCTTACTATAATAGTTTATGTTTTAAGTAAATGAATCCTTCCAATAACGAGTGCGTCATGAATTAAGAACAAGAACAAGAACAAGAACAAGATTTATTAGCATAGATGGCGCGTGGTAGTGGATACCTATGAGATCCGCTAGAGCATGGAAATGGGGTCTCGGCCAAGACTTGAAGAATAACTGCCGTTGCTTCCGAAGACAAATGAGGAGAAATAATGCCCAAACAAGTGTTGGGAGAGCCAGAGATTGCTGCATTGGCTACTGAAACTGTCATATTCAGAATAGCGAGAGCCTTTTCAGATGTCTCCTTAAATGATGCCTCGATATAGAACCCCCACGCTTAATGATCAGACATGCAACAACTATTAGAGATAGAGCTTCCACTGACTTTTCCTCACCTTTCAACCATCCATCACAATTCACAGCGGCCGCACTTCGTCCCATTCATCCATAATCCAAGAACAACCCTACCAATCGACTCCTGTCCAACTTCCCCTCACAGGTGGGGAGATCCAGGAACCGTTGGACGGTTGGAGGCGCTTCAGCAGGGATGTCAAAGTTCAAAGTCGCACTGCCGAGACCAGGAGGAGGATTGAGTTCATCCCAAATCGAGGGATTACGACGATCATGGCGACATCCATGTTTCAAGGCTTGATCCTGTATAATTAAAAGGCGCATCGCGAGGCATTCTTGAGGATGCAGACTCAACAACTGTTGCATAGGGCTGAGGGGTCAAAGGCTGGACGATTATGCCTCGATGGGTTGCATTGCATTGCAGTGAACCATTGCCACTACCTGCTTGAAGCAAATGGTGCACATTGATGCCCAAGTACACACTGCTTTACATTGATGGTTGCTCATCGAGTCTTCGGTCAGGTCGTTTTTGTATCACCTTTCGCCGTGTGTGACACTACAGCCCCAGGATTAATTGACGGTTGCTGATGTTGGACCCGTGTTGCTGACATGCCCGATTACAGCCGGAGCTAAAGACGAACAAGTCCTGCAGATCTACCGGCATATGGATGCAGCTATACGAACGCCGGGCACCTATCATTTGCCAATCATTCAGACCTCATATTGTCGCTGGGCGCCGAGCGAGGTTAACCTCAACCAATGTTAGACGGCCCTGGCCATTAGCCTCACATCTCACCGCACATGGAACAATTGACACGATCCGTCGGTTCACATCATTGACATTAACTCATTAAGCCATCATGGCTAATAATACACATCGCTCGATCCCGTCCGCACAGCAGACATCTAAGCGCGCTCACTCGCAACCTGCTCAGCCTTAACAGGCTCTCTATCCTCCGCACCAGGATAATCCACCGCATTCTCACCACCCTTTCCACGATAGTTCGTAGGATGATCCCGGTCCGCACCCATATCATGAATAGGATCAGAGGGATTCGCGCCGACACCAGTAAGACCAGAACGATCCTTCTTCTCCCGCCCGTGAAGCTCCTGGCTCGTCTGTCCAGCGGCAGGCTTGCCTAGACCGGTGTGCACATCAGCAGATGTAGCACCCCCAAGAGTCGCAGAGGCAGACACGGCGCCTGAGGCACCGGGGGCTTGGGCGGGGACTTCGGTCTCGGGGTTGGGCTGGAAGGTGTTCTCGGGGGGGGGCTGTGCCGGCGGGATGTTGCTCGGCGTGGAACTCGGGGACGGCGTCGTTGCCAACGAGAACTCCGGGCTTGTGCTGGCAGATGTGAGTATGATGCATCATGGAGAGTATTTCTATGACGGTTGACTTACGCCCTTGGTTGTGAGGGGCTCGGCGGGAGCGACCTTGCTTCGGAACTCACCCTGCTGGGGAGTAGCAGACTCGGGGTTCATAGACATGATGAATGTGTTGTTTGTCAAGTGTTTGAAGATGAGTCTTTAATTGAGCTTTTTGGGACTTTGTGTATGATCACAGAAAAATTATGAGAATGAAGAAGATAAAAGCTATGCCTTACACGCTGCAAGGCTACATATAAAGCATCGAGATGCTACATCTACACATGTATGATGTCAACATCATCATTGTTGCCATGACATCACTCGTTGCACGTCGCACGAGACCCAACCATCATCAATACAATCTACATCGTGTCTGTTGAAGAAATCACTGTATATCGACTCTGTTCAAGGCGAAATCGATCGATAAAGATATTCAGTGGGTGAGATATGTGGAGCGGATGTCGGAGGTTTGCTCCGCGTGAGAGCTCGTTGGTTGGTGTTGTGGGGGAAGGCCCTTGTATACAACGTCATATGCGCTTGGCTTGTAGGAAAACGGGCGAGTTTGCCGTGTATGCTTATTTGTTTTACTGTGTGATGCCGGGTTTGAGGATGAAGATGTGAAGATTTGCTTGAAGGCTAGCTGGTGTTGATTTGAGAGCCGGTCACATGAGCGGGTTTCTTCAAGATCTTGGGCGAGAAGATGGTATAGCAAGGTCGCGTGTTGTGTTTCCTTGTTCTTTGGGTCGGTCCATGATCCAACTTATATCTTATTGACCGGCAGAGGCCTTTGTGATTGGTGGTTTGTACGTTTGTGATGCTTAAATTGGTGTTTTTGTCAGCTAGCCAATTAGCACTCGCTTCTTGTAACGACAACAATGAAGCTAGAACATCTGTGATGATAGACGGTATACAAGTGTGAAGTGCTTCTCATGATATGAGATCACGTAGCACATATACCCCCCCATGTTCTCAAGTATGCTACAAGAGTGTTGTGCATATTCCGGTACCCAGGGCTCGGACAGACGCTGAGAGGATGCGATTCGTCCAACTGCAAGTCATCCAGGCCCTACCATGCTTCAATCAAACTGCATTTTTCCCATCGGCAGTCACGATATCTGTTGCAGGGTCTTGTGCTCCAAGCACAAAGTCCACAATCTGTCATAAGGCGACGTCTTGGAGACGAGGATGGCCATGCGGCGTCTACGAGAGCGCTGTAGAAGAATGAGTAACTAATTCCATGCAAGGTAAAGGCAATGCACCGTTCTCTTCGTGTAGTAGGCTTAAGGTTGCTTATCAAGGCTAGCAAGTGTCCATTGACTAATGCGAGCATTGAGGAACAGAGATGATGTACTGGGAACGCCCTTGTAGGAGGAATCTTATGCGCAATGTCAACCTCATCAATGTCTGCAGCAATACGACAAACCGAAATAGATTCGCGACATGGCTTGAGAAAGATTTGTGGTACCTCCGAAGATGGACGGCGCAATGGTTCTTGGTTGTGAAAATATCGCAGTAATGGTACTGCTTCACAGCCTCCAAAGCTCAGCCTCTAATCAGGCATGACAATGAAGAAAGTCATGGATGTAGGTATTCAACAAAACACGTTGCGCAAAGCACCTAGTCCACACTTCTCAACTAAACAGCCCAATAAACATTATTTCATCAGGCTGGCGTTGTTCGCCCACCTGCACTGAACATCATGGCGAGATATTGTTAGGGTGAAGTCACTTACCCTGCATCGTTCAGCAGCGCCACCACAGGAACTCAGAACGTTCAAAGCAAAGCCAGTCAGCCAGTTCAAGCCCCTCAGCTGTCAAGGGATGCAATATTGAGTACTTTGACGTCAATGCAAGACATTTCTGCACTTTGTGCACCTCTGGCTTGCGCCTTAATGATGATGTACATATTGATCGTGTAACGTTCCACGACAACTTCTCGTATCGCTAAATCGCGATCAAGACTCAGCATCTAAATCAAGGGCTTCCGCCTCCAACCGGAGATGGCTTTTTCACGAACCTCGGTCTCAGAAATAGGGGTCTCGACCTCAACATTCCTCAAAATGTCATTTCCTTTTTTTAAGCCTCAAGGGTCCATGGCTAATTCCATTTTCAGCCACCAGCGACCATTTTAAGTCACGAGCATACCACCAATTCAGCCTTAGAGCGACCCGACAGCTGCAATTTGCTGACAGGTCCGGCGCTGAGACTATTTAATTGTTAGGCGTCTTTCTGCTGACAGGGAGCCAGAAATTGGTCTTGGCCAAATCTTGTGGGGTTTTGTCATACTCGTCGATGAGCGGTTAACTCAGCGAATTCTTATCGGCTGAAGCACAGAGCTTTTTGATCAACCAACAGTGTCGCATAAAAAGCCTCTCAGGCGAGAGGATCGCCGATAAACAAACAGTGTCGCACCAGGGAGACAGCAAAACTGGGAAGAATACCGGGTCACAGACGATCCTTTAATCTGCGAATTGTGGTACATAAACAAGCTACAAGATAACAAAAAGAGTAGGATTTTCTATGATTGAATTTGCGAAAATAACAGTTGGAAGCTGGTTAATATGATGGCGTGTTGCTGGTAGCTGTGCCGCTGGTGATTATGAGGGCGATAAATTAATATTATGGCGACGCCACACGTCAAGATCCGTCTTGCATCAATCAATTGCGGCTGTCATCTTGGCTGCATTCATCTCCAGCCTCATGACTTTCAGACATTTCTGTTTCTGTTTCTGTTTGTTTTGATTTATCACTGGATATTCACCGCTGAATCCTCAGTGATTCTCATCGTCTCTTCTTTCTCTGTAACCCTCGAGGTTCCACGTTGATCGTCAATCGACAGGCTAAAGTCGTATTTTACAGGGGGATATAATCGAGACCCAACTGTGCCATATTCGTACAGGACTGACCCTCGTCGCTTGTTTGAGTTTTACGATGAGGCCATTGTTTAGTAAATTAAGAATTGATTGGGGGTTTACGTGGTCATTCCTGTATAATACGAAGCAGGTGAGTTTGGGAATAAACGGCGATTAAACTAGAACAAAGAAGTTCGCCCTGGACTGAGACAGTTTCCGAATATAGATCGAGGTTCCGAGGACGCGCAACGCACGCATCCATCCATTGGAGTCAGCTTGACCTAGTCAAGACAAGTTGAACCCCGTGTTGATGATCTCACACACCACTAGAGGATTTTCCAACCTCGTATCTGCCGTTGCACCCGTTTTGAAGGAGGCTGTGCAATGAACCGTTTTTGAAGGATATTTGCAATTGCTATTGAGTGTCAAAGTTGAATGAACAATATCAATGACATTTTTGTTAATTTGCAATACAATATCTCTCTCGTATTATCGATGTGGTAATGCTCTTGGCAGAACATCTGCGTCACGGGTCCCCGCCTTGGCCGGAATACTAGGGGCCGGTTGCCGGGGAGTCCCAGGGCGGAACACCCGCTAAAATGGGAAATTCCAGGTTATCGGTCCGCATCCGGTGTGGCTACCTGCCCCCTCATTCGCTCCTTCCAACTGGGCCGTTACAGTTGTAACAGCGATTCATTGACTTTGGCTCTCTCTTGGCTGAGCTCTCTCTACTCTTGTCCTCGTCACTCCATCTTTTTTCCCTCTCTTCAGCTCCATCTCTCGCAATAACAAGGCAGACAGAGAGACTCGCTCGGGTCGGTCGGTCTCTTTATTCCACTCCCTCAACTTGTTTGTTCCTGTTCCTTGCGCTTCTCCAACTCTCTCGTTTCAACTGCAAATTATATCTCGCCGATTGATCCACCTTCTTCCAAGGCGATCCCCTTGAGGCGGCGCGCCCGCTGCTGGCATCATCGATCCTCTTGGCACTGCCTGCTCTCGAGTTGTTGTAGCCAACCTACCTTATCGCTATCTTTATATCAGTGTCACACTGCTTGAACCTGCCTGCTCCTCGGCCTGGATCCAGATTTAATATCCAACCATTACCCACAATGCAGAACTACCACGGGGATCCCTACGAGAGCGAACCGCTCGACTCTCATAATCGCTACGATTCCTCTCCCCGAAGCCCCATCCCTCCTCCCCATAGTTATTCACCTTCGGCTGCCCACTACGACGCTCCCCCGAGATCAAACCACCCAAGCGCACATCCCGATTCTTCATACAGCCGTGTACAAGGTGGCTACGACGATTATTCCTCTCACGGTCGCCCATTATCGCCTTCGCCGTACGCAGGATCCGCTGGATACGACAGCCCTCGACGACCATCGCCTCAACAAAACGACCACGGTTATTACGGCAACCAAGGCTACAATAGCTACGGAGGTGGCGGCGGCGGACACATGGGGTATGATCACCCAAACTCCCATACTACACCGGGCGCAGACAATTTTGGAATGTCGGCATCTGGTGGTATGACAGGAATTGCTGTGAACGTTGCTGACCGTAATCCTCGCTATAGCGGAATAGGCGCAATGGAACACTCCAACTTGCCCCCGCCTCCATCGCGGACTCAGCAAAACCCTTATGGCGGAAATGGAGGTTACGGTCACGGTTATGATTCTCCTCGGGGGCCACCATCGGCTGCGACATCTCACTTCAACGGTAGCGATCCCTACATAGATAACCCATACCCCGGATATACGAATTCGCGGCACGGTAGCGACAATCTTGGTGTAGTGAATCCTAATGAGATTATCGACGATGGAGACGACGGACTTGTGTATGGAAAGAGCCAAAGGAACTCAATGCTTAGCCTTTCCAACTCCGACCGCGCGAAGAGGGGTGCTTCTGCAACCGCTGCTGCGGTTGGAGGTGGTGCGGCTGCTGGCGGCCTTTTGGGTGGACGAGGTCAGTATCCGTCTGCCAAGTGTGCGCATTTGCTAATTAGGTACAGGCGGAAGCTACGAGATGAATGCACGGGAAAAGCCTTACGGTTATGGCTCAGACGATAAGGACACTGGGAGGAGTAAGAGGTGCAAGTGGCTCATCATCGTCGTGGTGTTCCTCGTCATCGTTGGCGCTATTGTTGGTGGTGTCGTTGGTAGTATGGTGAACAATGGCAAGCACGACGACAGTACAGCGAGTTCGGGAGAGTCAGCCAAGGACGACACCAAGAAGAACGGCGATCTTGGCAAAAACAGCGCAGAGATCAAGGAACTTCTCAACAATCCCGACCTTCACAGAGTCTTTCCCGGCATGGACTACACCCCTCTCAACTCGCAGTATCCCGGCTGTATGCATAACCCACCTTCTCAGAACAACATCACTCGCGACGTGGCTATTCTGGGTCAGCTTACCAACAAGATTCGACTGTATGGAACCGATTGCAACCAGACGCAGATGTTGATCCATGCTCTCGACCGATTGGAACTCAAGGATACCAAGATCTGGATGGGTGTTTGGCTTGACAAGAACGAGACAACCAACGATCGACAGATGGCACAGATGTGGGACATCCTAGATGAGTATGGTGATGATCCATTTGAGGGTATCATCATTGCCAACGAAATCCTCTACCGTGAGGAGATGAACATCACCACATTGGCCACGATCTTGGACGACACCCGCACGAAGCTCGACAAGAAGGGCCTCAAGCTCCCCGTTGCTACCTCGGATTTGGGCGACGACTGGACATCTGAGCTTGCGACGGACAGTGACTATATCATGGCCAACATCCATCCCTTCTTTGCCGGAGTGACGGCATCCGAGGCTGCCGCTTGGACCTCTAACTTCTGGAAGACTAACAATGGAGATTTTTGGAAGACCGACACGAAGAAAAACATCATTTCGGAGACAGGCTGGCCTACTGGAGGCGGCACCAACTGTGGCTCAGCCACGACCTGTACCAAGGGATCAGTTGCTGGCGTTGACGAGCTCAACACCTTCATGGACGATTGGGTTTGCCAATCTCTCAAGAACGGTACCAACTACTTCTGGTTTGAGGCATTTGACGAGCCTTGGAAGGAGAGGTACAATACCAAGGGCAAGGAATGGGAAGACAAATGGGGTCTGTTGACATCAGACCGCGAGCTCAAGAAGGGAGTCAAGATTCCCGACTGCGACGGCAAGACGATCCAGGACTACAGCATGTTTTCCTCATAAACGACTCGATGCATTCACGGCACTGCTCAGCGGCGATTGATGTCTGAGTTTATGTCAGCACTGCGGACGCGAGTGCATGCATTGGATATATAACCATCATCACCTCAACACTCAGCATTTAATGTCTTGTCACGGACCGGAGTTACGGAGTATTAGGGAAAGCAGGTAAAATGTTATGCCCTTTATATGTGTTTTTTTGGGTTTCGGATACGCCTGGCACGATTGTTTTGTAGACGATGGAAATGGAAGGCTGGCTTATTGCAACGATTCGCATTGCGAGAGTACATAGTTGATGGAGGAATGGCTAGGACAAACAATACAAGTATTGGCTCAATGACTGATGTGTGATTTGGTGGATTGATCTGTTATGTGAAGTATTGATGTTGCCATGTATTGATCATTGAAGGACCTAGTTGATGGGTATCTTGCCCGTAGGCGCTGCATATTCGTGTCGTCGTCAGTCTTTACAAGCTAAATGGCCAAGCAAGATGTATATAAGGTGCTTCGATGCGCCCATCCCAAGCATTCGTACCAAGCAATCGCCCAATTCCTTATTCCCAGCAACCATGCCATAAACCGCCCTCATGAAAACTCCTCATTTCCTTCTCCCATTGTAAGTCTGACTCCATCCTCCATCGCGACCCTCAATTTCCAGGGTGATATGTCCCATCCCCTTCCTCATCCATCCCCTGCGTCTGACTTCTAGGCGTGAGAGGTCTGGGGTGCGAGGAGGCGACGGCGGACAAGCCCTCGATCCCCTCAACAGGGTAGTGGAACATGCCTGGAGGGACGGAGGCCGACTTTCTCATGTCGGTGTTCATCATGTCAATTGTTCCGGCCTTGTACATGTCGCGCTCACGAGTGACCGTGTCGAGTCTGTGTTCGAGAGCGGCGATTCGTCTGGCGTACTCTCGGAGGGTGTTTATGACTTTGTTCATGTCCTCTCGCAGTTCTTCGGTAGTGTCTGGGACGGTGAAGTCAAAGCCTGGCGGGGAGAGGCGAGCTCGGGGCTGGGGCATGGCGTGGAGGGGTGCCTGGGTGACATTGTACGCAGCCGGGTTTCCGTTGAAAGGATCCGGGTTTGCAGGATACACATTCTGCGGCGCATTGAACGCAGGGCCGTTTCCCACGTACGGCACCAGATTGGGTGCAGGGGCTGGAGCGGCCATACGAGCAGTTGCGAGAAGACGGCCGGTGACTTCGCGCTGGAGATGAAGGGTCACCATGGCGTGGATGTCAGTTCCGCACGGGACCTTGCCGAGGTTCTGTCTACAGATGGTCAGTTTTAGTCAAGCAGTTGAGGAGAGACGGTTACCTCTTGCGCATAAGAGTGTCACATGCGTCTTCGAGAAAAGAGCGCTTGAGTCTTTCGTCGCCGTAGATGTACTCGGGCTTGCGAGTTGCGCGATCGCAAACCTGCCAGAGGGCCTGGTACTCTGCCTCACGGGCGGCTCTGTCAAGTTTTGCCTCCATTGCGATTGAGCTTCAATGGTAGATTGAGATGATGGTCTAAAGTTGAAGAATCTTTGTAGAGTGTTTAAGTGATTGACTGAGTTTTGTAAGTTGGATGAAGGATGACGAGAAGAGACGGAATTTATAAGAAGGAGATTGAAGAGGCTGTGAATCACTGCGCGATGCGCCTTTAGATGAGAGTTTTAAAAGAGAGTGGATTGTTTAGGTGATGTTATGGCGGGTTAGAGGAATAGAGGCAAGTTTTGAGGAGAGGAAGGAAAAGACTGAGAAATTGGGTAAAGGTTAGTGGAGAAGAGGAGGATGTTAGAGGACGTTTTGGGGGTGGACAGAAGAGATGTGATGAGATGAGATGAGATGAACTTGATAAAGAGAGAAGTTGAAGGGACTTACTGGAAAGGTCGAGGTCTTCAAGGTGAAGGCGCGCGACGATGTTGGTGTAGATGTAGATGTAGATGTAGATGTAGATGTTGGTGAGTGGTCGAGTTGGAGATGTTGATCAATTGAGAAGGATGATGCGGATGAAGGGTTGAGTTGAAGTAGATGAAGAAGAGAAAAGAGAGACCAAGGCAGAAACTGAAAGGCCAAAAGGAAATGGTCGCGACAGTGAGATTGAAGACTTGAGCCGAGCTATGAAGATATTGACGATTGATGATGTTGGAAGAAGTCAGAAGAGAGGGTGAAGGTTGTGAGGTGAGGATGAAGAGTCGAGAAGAAGTAGATGAAGAAGAGCCTTAAAGTCAAGATGAAGGACGATCGCGACACTAGAAATGAAGAGGGAAAGCCAGCTACCAAGATGTTGACGACTGATGATGATGTTGGAGGAGGTTAGAAGAGGACGCGAAGATCGTGACAAGAGGCCGAGGGAGGATCAAAGAGACCGGAGACATCGGACATCAAAACGCGATAATAAATCCCCAATGAGAGCATGCATAAAGGAATTGAGCATAAGAGAAGAAGCCCATGACTGAGTGCAGCTCAGTCTTCGCAGTCACCAACAACTGAAGCCCAAGACGCAGACCATCGCCAGATATAAACAAACACTCGTCAATTACCAATTACCAACAACAATTAATTAATTAATAGTAGTAGCCTCAAGCTTCTTCACCAACTCCTCCTCCCCATCACTATCCTTCTTCTCGTCCCCATTCTCATTCTCAATCTCAACCTCCTTAATCACAACCCCCTTCGCTTTAGCATCACCCTCCTCTTCACTCTTCGGCTTCCAGTAGATACTCGTCGTAGAAAACGCACAGTCCAGTCTCTCCTGGGGAAAGTCACAGCGTTCGTATGACTTGTGCATTCTCTCCACGTTCTCCATGTGCTCATCTGCAAAGATGCTGTTCCTAATTAGCGCCACTCAATCTCAACTTCAGGGCATGACTTACTCTCCCCAATCTTCCCAGCTAGTTCCAACAAACAGCGCGGGAAGTTGGCCCTCCAGCGCATCGTTGTACACAGGTCTGTAGAGATGAACGCCAAAGAAGAGGGTCTTTTCATCCACCATCTGCGTACCCTTCGGATCATCAAGAACAGTGTGACCGATACTCTCGAGGAACTTTTTGTCGGAGGCGCTGAAAGCTGGGTCTTGGAAGAACGTCTCAATCTTGCCGCCCGTGATATTCTCTGCCCAAATCAGCACCGTTCACTCACAAGTCATCAGGGTAGTAGTAGACGTACCCAGTTCTTCAACCATGATCTCAAAAGCCGCAAGTTGCGCAAACGTGGATCTCTTGCCATCAAGATTAAGCCCGTCATTCGGATCAAATGTCCCAACACCGAGATGAACCGCCTTGTTGATCTCTGTCAAATGCGACGCCTTTGCTTTGACGAGCTCACGAAGACGGGGACAGGAGTAGGCTTCGTCCTCCCATCTCTTGCGATGCTGCTTGTAATCCTTCTCCAGATCCTCTGGCGTTCTCAAACCTTCTGTCTGAGGCTTCACGTGTCTGGAAGAGTGAGATACTGTGTTGGTTCGTCTGTTCTTGCGGCCCTTGCGCACGACTCTTGTCCAGTCTGAAGAATCCTGTGATGAAGACATTGTGAAGCTAATATTTGAACGTGAAGCCAAAGTCAATGTGCAGAAAAAGATTAGTAGAAATGAAGTGAGATAATAAATCAATTAAGGCGCTTGTGTAAAAGATGGGGAATAATGGTGAGATGATCACTTATAGTGAGTCTCTCAATGAAGATTGTCGTCAAGATTGAGATTTCGAGACTCCACAGGGCTCGGTGAACTTCGGTGAAGAACAAGGTGAGTTTGATTGAGTTTTAAGATCTTAGTGGCGTTTTGAGTTTCAATGCTTAAAAACGATGGGGAATAAAACTCCGACTGGTCTGTCTTTACTCCCCTTATATAACTCAGTGCCGCCATGAGTTATTCTGTGAAGTATTTGCTATTATCGTGATGCTGTCGCTTGCCATGTCACAGATTGAAGACATCCCGTAAGGCAAGGCACATGCATGATTGAGGTCCAACAAGCACAAGTTGAACCAGTCTCTCGCCGAAAATGCAACGATACCACGGAGTACAGAGAATAGCCAATCACAGGCTGTAGTGATAAGAGCATCAGCTTACGGTAGTGTCTGCGTCTGTGCTTGTCCAGCTTAACGTAGCTTGTGTGTCTGGCGAGGATGTGACCATGGCATGGATCTTGGCGTCTACGCGGCACCCGTCGCCCCGAGCCTCAAACTATATCACTCACTGAGAGCCAGAGTCTGAGAGTATCATCAGATCAAAACGCGGCTACGAATCGTTCTTCGGCTCTCCTGATCCGATCTTTCCATCAAGTGAGTCGACCTCTCCCGTCCCTTTTTTCCTCTTCATTAACCGGCATATCCCATCACCAACCCCCGCCCCTCTACCCCATCACCTCCAACATCTCATTGGTTGGCCCCTAATTCAAGTCTAGCGCCAGCGCTTAAAACATCTCCAGTCACAGCCCAGAAACGCTCTGTAGCCCTGTAAATCACTCATCCCGCCGATCCCATTGGGCGTGTGTTCCCGTTCTGCAGCAGGGGGTCACACCCTCCAAGATGCATCGTCAACGGCCTCTTACTGGGCCATCACATCCAATGTTGGGCTGGGCGGCTGCAAAGATGGCCACCCAGCGGAGTGCGTGCCTTAAGACCAGAACTCGCGGCCTCCTCTTCGTCTCCCTCTTCCTTTTTCTCCGAAGAAGTTCTTTGTTCTATCATAATCGTTGGTTCGTGAATTTAAATGTTCGAGGCTGAGCCTTGTTCTTGTTCTTTGTCTGTTTGTTAGAGTATCACCCCAATACTACGAGATATAACCATACAAACCGCAATCATGAGGACGTCAGCATTCATCTCGGTCCTCCTCGCGACAATCGTGTCAGCACACAGCGTGATTACCTATCCCGGCTGGCGAGGAAACAACCTCATTACCAACGCAACATTTCCCTACGGCATGCAATGGATCTACCCATGTACGTCCTCCTCTCCTCTCCTCTTGTCCGTATCAACACCAATTAACATCATCAGGCGGCGGTCACAATGTCACGACAAACAGAACATACTGGCCCACAAGAGGTGGCGCTGTCGCTTTCCAGCCCGGCTGGTTCCGTGGCCACGAGACAGCCTTTGCCTACGTGAACATGGGCTTTGGCGATGATGGCCCTGACGGCGGCCCAGCAAATATGACACAGCCCGTCGTCCCCATGTTCCAGATCCTCGGTCCCACCAACAATCCCTTCCCCGGAACCATCTGCCTCCCTCAGGTGCCTCTGCCCAAGAACACGACCGTCAAGGCAGGCGACAAGGCTACAATCCAAGTCGTAGAACTCGCCGTCCACGGCGCAGCTCTGTACTCTGTACGTCCTGTAATTGCTAGTATGTGGTGAAGAGTTGACTAACATGCCCAGTGCGTCGACATCATCTTCGCTGAACCAGGAGACAAGAGAATCGCCGAAGTCAACGAGACAAACTGCTTCAACTCCACCGACATCGGCTTCGCAGAGGTCTACACCATCACGACCAAGCAGTCCGGCTCCGACGCCTACGTTAGCGAATCCGGCGCGACACAAACACTGCGCCAGCTGAACATGGCAGGCTGGCTACCGCTCGTGGCAGCGGGTGCTTATGCCCTGTTTGCGTGATTGATGAGATGAGAACCGATACGAAAGAAAATTGTACAAAGCATAATGACTGGCGTTTTCACGGGCAGGGAATTTGGTATATCCCTGGATTGATTTGGTACTATTATTTATATATCCCTTCATTGTTATTTTTATAATGTTGCGGTTTGTCCTGAGGGGACTGAGATATCGCACGTGGTATGGTGTTGGAGGAGCTTTATCTGCTTCATTCATTTGAGACGCCGTGTAGAATGAGAATCTACGACTATTCAAGTTCATTAGTTGTGCCATTCATGTGATGAACTGTCACTAGAATGAAATGTTGAAGTTTTGAGGTGAGATGAAATGAGACGATGCCTCACGATTGAGATCAATTCACAGACGCCTCTCACAACGCCGGACATCACTCTCGCCACAAAGCCATTGCGTATCAATGTATCGCATTCGTCTACCGCTAAATTCTATGCTTTTCTCTTCTAATTCCGTACATCCGTCTTTCCACGTCAAGAATAACCCGTCTTGGCGCTGCAACGGCCTGCATACCCGTCACCATCATATCACATTCACGGAGCGACCTTAGCGCACTCGGCCGCGACAGACTTGACACGCTCCTCAGAGCTTCGCCCAACAGCACTCTGGATCCACCCCTTGATACCGAGATTAGCCGCCTCCGCCTTTGAAGCGGAAAGCAGTGTGCCGAGCGCCACCAGGGCGCGGTATAGAACCTCTGAATCTGTTTGACCATCGCGGGAGAGGATCGTGCCGAGAAGGATGGCGAGACGGCGACGCTGGTCGGGTGTGAGGAGACGCTCGCGATGGACGAGCACTGAGAGGTTGATTGCTGCGGTTGTAGCAGCGATGAGGACGTTGCGGTTGAACGGCCCTATGGGTTCCGAGGAGACACCAACGATACGCTCCAGGAACGAAATGGCCTCGTCCGATTGAGCACTAACAATCGAGCGGCCATTTGCGGTGGAGAAGATGTTGGCGAGGGTACGTAGACCCATCATCGCAGCGTTCTCATTGGGAGTTTCGCCTTTGGGTAGAGAGGACGCGAAAGCAAGATCGAGAAGGGAGCCAACGGTAGGGTCAGAGAATTGAGCGACAAGAGGGTACTTCGCGACACAGCGAAGGAGATCAAGACCGGCGAGACGGTCTGAGTAGGGCCATTGTGTAAGGATGCGGACAAGAAGAGGCAGGGCTGTTTGGGGAACAGGTTTGTTAGACTCCAGAGCGGCGCGCAGCTCTGACAGCACAGATTCATCGGATGGGTTCAGAGCGGCGTCTTTGCGACCCGATGAGACCATGTTCTTGTTGATGGTCAGGATTTTGTTGAAGATGGCTGGTGCTGTCAGTGATTGAACAAAAGCACAGAGACAAAAACTTACCTTCGTATTTGGCTGCTGTAATGCTGAGATAGTCCTTCTGAGGGAGCACCTTGGGCTGGGTGTTCTCACCAGGTCGATATCGCGACTCAGTGCCCAGAGGATCAGGCCCGATTGCCTCTGAAGTTTGTCCAAGAGTAGCTCCCTTGGTGTTTTCGGTAATGAAGTTGGCCACGTTGTCAAGGTACGAGAGCGGTAGCTCATTGTCGCCCAAGAACTTGGTGGCTCGCTCGTAAGGGTTCTCAGACAGGTTGTAGGGGAGCTTCAGAGGAGGCTTGCCATCCTCAATATCGACATCAAAGACATAGTCATACATCTTTCCTTGGTACTCAACCTTCTTGCCAGTACTGGCGACAGCATCAACGACAGTACCGACGTTGATCCATTGCTGTTGGCTCACTGACCACGTATGAGCAGTAACATTGCCATTATCTTCCTTGATCATCTGAACTTGCCCCTCCTTTGTACCCGCCTTACTGGTCAGGAATTCAGGGCCCGGGAGCTTCTCCTTGTTGACACCCCCGACCTGCTGCTGAGGGATCGATGACGCCTTGACAGACTCCTCAAACTCCTTGAGAGTCGCTTGGTCGGCAGTACGGTCGGGACTTCGTGTAAAGACGCGGGCAATGCTGTCACTGGCACCCGTAACGATGTCGCCGGTCTCGGGGTTCGCAGCGACGGTCCATACCGAAATGGCGGGATGTGTGATTGTCTGCACACATTCGGTACCCTTCCAGACCCTGACGGTACGATCCTCTCCCGAACTGACCAGCTCACCTGTCGGGAGACTGGCCAAACAGTAAACAAAGCTTTCGTGTCCATGCAGCTCGGCGACTTGCTGACCATTCAGCTTCCACAGGCGGATTGTTCCGTCGTTGCTTGCGCTCGCAATGTCTGCACCACTGGGGTGACCGTTGGGTACACGACAGAGGGCGCGGACAACGTCAGGTGTGTAGATGGTAGAGCTTGGCGACACTTCACCGGCGGTAGACTGCCGCAGGTCAAAGATACGGATGCTCTTGTCGGCACAACCAGTCACTACTGTGTGCTCATCAAATGCAACAACGCTCCAGACGGCCATGCTTTCGTGGCCGCTCAACGAGAGCTCTGTTTCCCATTTCTGAGGGCTCCATACCCGCGCCTGACCATCCCAGCCGCCTGATACCAAGTATTTGCCGTCGGGTGAGACGTCGAGCGTGCAAACGTTGTGAGAATGACCGATCAAGAGGCGTTCGGCGTTATCGGAGCTGGAAGCTTTGGGGGACTTGACTTCGATGATGGTATCCTTGCCACCAGAGACAACGTAGCCATCTGGGTGCTCACTGGACGGGGGAAAGAAGGAGATCGAGTTGACATATTCGGAACCACGGCTGACCAGGGTTGCGTCGAAGTTCGGGGGAGATGCTTGGGTGCGGCGCCATATGCGGACGCTGCAATCGCGGGAGGCGGTTAAGACGGTATCGGGAGAGGGGAAGGTTGCGGCTCGAACCTATCGATCCGTTAGTGTTTCGAGATGCAGAGAAAAGTCGCCTAATAATGCCTACATCGGATTCGTGCCCGACCAATTGCGCCGACAACTTGAAGTCGGTCATTTTTCTGGAGGTTGGTTTGATGGATGGATGAATGATGAGAGTACGTGACACTGCTGAATGCAGTGGAGGGTGGGAGCTTGATGAATGACTGGACGATGATGCAACAGGGTCAAGAAAGAGAAACGGCCAGCTATCTCTCTAAGCAAGGGTAACGCCAACGACAAAAAAAGGAGGAATCACAGAGAGTATGGAGAGGTTGTATCGTCAAAAAGGCATCAAAGGAACGGGAGGATTGTGACAAATCGTAGCAGTTGATCGTTGGTCAGTAATGGAAGCTGATCGATTGATTGCCCCCCGTCGAATCTGTCCCGTCCAGCTTAAGCCACAACTCAATGCGTCACTGAGCACCAGCCACCTCCACTTGGCCGGGCATAAAGTATCGCTCGGGCTTCGATGTCGTGAACTATCGGGCATTATTGCTTCGCATTTAAGCATACATTGGGAAGGCTAAAATTAGATTTCTGCATATATCATAAGTCATTGTTCTACTTTTATGGTGATACTGCTTTAGCAAGAGTTGAGCAGAAATAGCTGTTGAGGGGACTAAGGAGAGAGCAGTACTGTATATCTTGCGTGGGATTCCGGTCCTTTTCTCAACGCTGTACACTGAATCAAAAGAAACCTTACACACTCAAGAACCTTCAG
The DNA here is from genome assembly GCA_013363185.1 of Fusarium secorum. Lineage (NCBI taxonomy): Eukaryota > Fungi > Ascomycota > Sordariomycetes > Hypocreales > Nectriaceae > Fusarium > Fusarium secorum. The sequence goes on from JABEEM010000909.1 coordinate 34,236, forward strand.
ACTCCTCTCTCTCTGTCTCACAAATAATTCCTTGTCCTCTACATCAATATCTTTGTCTCTCAAGTCAAGTCAAGATATTGCAGCTCCCAATTATACCCCGCTTTGTGGCGGTGCCCACCGGAAAGAAGGACCCCATCGTGTAACCCCGCCTTGAGGCTACAAGAAAACTTAGGACCTCTATCCTAAGGCATAAAAATATTTAGACGACTTAAGTCTAGCTTAGGGTGTCCTTTACTGAGTCTATTTTGGCATCCTCTTAAGTCTAAAGTTTTCTTGCTCCCTAAGACCCGTTGCTCAAGTCGGGCAAGCGTGACCCTGTCATTTTGAATGAGCGCCGCTGTTTCCTTCCCTGTCCAACCTGTTTCGTCCTCCCCGTCTTCGCAAATATTTGGCAAATCCATCACCGCCCTCTTTAGGTTCCTCTCTCTCTCCTCTCCTTTCTCTTCTCAAGGGGGTTCGCTTTGGGGGCAACATTCACGCTTTCTTGACCTCACGACACGACCCCATACAATCACGACCTTAACGTTCCGTTCCTCTATCTCTTTCCTTCAAGTTTTGGGCTCATCATTGCCATTTGCTCGAGGAAGACGCTCCACACTTCTGCGACGACACGCGACAAGCTCTGCCACGAGTCACGATCCAAACCACTCTTAACGACGCATACGACTGTTACGGCCTCTCTCATTTCCAATTTTGACATTCTCGATTAATATCGGGTATCTTGCTACTCTCTAGATCGACATCGAATACTACAGCTGGCCGCAATTGGCTAGATTCCCATCAACGAACCCATTCCCCGCTCGTCTTCGCTTCTCTATACTGTCGCAATGGCTTCCGAACCTCGACAATACCATCCTCTGACCTGCCACGGTCATTCCCGACCTGTTCCTCATATCGCCTTCTCTGGCTTTGAGAAGGAAAATGAGAAGGAGATCGAGAAGAAGACCGACAGCTTCTTTCTGATCTCGGCCTGCAAAGGTGCGTCAACGTCTTGTCTCAACAGAGCGCATATTGACATGATATAGATGGCAACCCTATGCTTCGAAACGGTATGACTGGCGATTGGTAGGTCCCTGTTCACTGGATCTGGTAGCTCCTCTGACTTGCATAGGATCGGCACTTTCATCGGCCACAAGGGTGCTGTTTGGCAAGCTAGACTGAGCCCTGATACCTGCAGCGCAGCGACTGCATCGGCCGATTTCACAGCGTGAGTATTCTCCGCCACATAACCCAACGTCGCTGACATTCGCATAGCAAAATTTGGGATACCTACTCGGGCGAGTTGCTCTATACGCTTCAACACGATCACATTGTCCGTGCGATTGCCTACCCTCCCGATAACTCGGACCTTATCGCGACCGGTGGTTTCGAGAAGAAGCTGCGCATCTTTGATCTCTCAGAGCTGTCTTCTACTGGGTCCCCTGCTACTATCCCCGCCTCCGCTGGCTTCGAGATCGGCGAAGGCGTTCATACTGGTTCGATCAAGTTCATTTGCTGGACCCAAGACCCTAACATTGTTGTGACCGCATCCGACAAGACAATCCGATGGCTCGACCTGCCTAGCCGGGCCTGCATTCGACACGAAGTTCTTGATGGAGACATCAAGTCTTGCGAGATGGTGTCACTGGATTCCCAGTATGCCTCCCCTAACGACATTGGCGGTGGATTACCCGTTCTCGCTGTTGCTGCTGGAAAGACGGCCTACTTCTGGGGTGGCCGCAATGCCATGGATGAGCTCAAGCGCTTTCCTCTGAGCTACACTATCGCTAGTGTTGCGCTCGATCTCAAGGGTCGCAAGCTAGTTGTCGGTGAGGAGCCTGGCACATGGGCCAAGGTTATCCGATACGACGATGGAAAGGAACTCGACGTACACAAAGGACATCACGGACCTATCTGGTCAATTGCATTCTCGCCTGATGGCAAGATGTATGCTACAGGATCGGAGGATGGTACCATCAAGCTTTGGAAGAATTGTGAGGGCTTCTATGGGCTCTGGCGCGGAGGCGGAGAGAGAGTCGCAGAATAGGAACGCAGACTGATCTCTACATCCACGGACAATTCGGAGGCGGATGCCAAGTCTGAGTTCTCGTTTACTACAAAGGGTAGTAAGCGTGACATGGCCAGTCGCGCGAGTCTTGGACGCTCGAGCAGAACTGGGGGCAGCGAGCAGTCGTACCGAACAGGCAGTCCTCTTGGCTACCTGTTCAACCATCATCACTGGTGATTAGCTGTTTAATGTCGGAGTTTGTTGAAAGATGATACACGTATTTTGAAGGGAGATTGAGAAGTTTTCTATGTTAGACACGACACAGTTTAGTGGAGATGGCCTCAGAGGCCGATGATGAGGGCAACAGATTAAATACCTATCTACAGACGCTTTAATACAATAGTGTACTATCAGCTGTCTGGCTACTATATCCAATCCGCCCAGTCCATCCCAATATCCTCATTTCACCTGGCTCTAATCCCATTGTCCAAGTAGTCTATATACTCTCTATCTAAAGAAAGCTCATCTTGTCTACCTAATCACAGTTAGTTAGTCTCTATTCTACGCCCAAGATCCCATTTCAGGGGGCGCATACTTAGCATTGCCCGGAAAAACTTACCAAGAGGAAAAGATTTCACAAAATGAAAACAACTTTTACTTCTGCAGCAGCTTATGAGGACACGCCTACTAACTAGGGACACGCCTACTTGGATGCTCGCATCTCAGCCTCACGCTGAGCGATGCGATCAGCCTCTACGACCCGACGGTCGAATTCATACTGATACGTGCGCTCATAGTGGGTCTGACGGTTGCTGGCGCTGTCGTCAAACTCGGCGAGGACGTTGTGAGACTTGACAACGACGCTCCATGGGTCGTCTTTCACGGTGGGGACGAGTTCCCAAGGCTCAGTGGCATTCTCAGGCTGTACGACTACGCCCTCCTTCAGCTCACGGTCCTTTTCCTCGTCCGAGGGGCCCTTGATCAGGGTGGTAACCTTCTTGACCAACATGGAGAACATACTGGGCTTTGTGCACTCCGCAGGCCACTTGAAGGAAGGATCGGAAGGCATCTTCATACCCATGATGACGGCTGAGTTGGGGAGATCAGTGTGTTGGTGTTTTCTGTGGTCCTCCGGATGGTCCTGGGAATGGCGAGGAAGGTTGTCGTGTTAGGCGGTTGTCGGTAGTCGAAGGTTCCTTGAGATGGCGAAGAAGTTGTGGTGTTAGAAGTCCAAAAATCGGTGTAAGTTGGTGTTGAAGGTTGTTGATCTCAAGGAAGTCCGGTGGGAAGTGATGTCGAGGATGAATGAGGAAAGGAATAAGAGTTGGATTTGGCCGGAGAGATGAAGAATATATACGATCAATCTCGAGGCGATGCTGCCGCCGTCCAGAGATCTCTTGTTCCACTGGCACTGGCGAGTTTCGTCGAACAGACAATATGTCTCTCTGTCCATACCGGTCTATACACCCGTTCAACTGGCAATCGCAGTGGCAGAGTAGTCGCCAAGATGCCAGCCTAGTTCATCCAGCGTCGCGAATACAGGAGATCCTCCTGTTCGCGCGCATTGATCTCGAGTTCCTCTCTCAAAGTGCGAGTGTCGTCGCTGTTCGCGAGATCACCACCGAGTTCATCATGATCGATGAATTCCCACTCCTCACCGGTATCTGAATCTGTGATAGTGATTCTAGGATTGCTGCAGAGCTGGTACTTGGGCTTCTGCTCCTTGCGATGCTGCTTTGGGGTCTTGGAGAGGGTTGACCAGAGGGTGTTTTTGAGGCTGGACATCACGCGCGAGGCTTTCGTAGTGGCCTTGCGGCTGGCTTCGGAGGGAGAGGTGAGGTTGAACATGATTGCGATGGTGTTTTGATGTCGAAATACTGGTAATTGGTGGTGTTAATGATGGTGCTGGTTTGGCAATCAAGACACTTTGTCGCAGGATGCTTGAGTCGCAAACAGAAGACTAGGCAGCGGAGGAGGATGGAAGAGAGAAAGAAGCGACTGAAGAGGAATTGAATAAAAGTGTTGTGTATTTATTCTAGTTATTGAGAGTGAATCAGCGTCCACGGCGATTGTTCTCAATCAGTTCACTGATTCGGGCGGCTTGTGCGTGAGCACTGGCAACCGTCGCAGAGGAACTGACAGGCTAGAGAGCTCTATTGTTAGTTTTATAAGAAGCTAGAAGCCAATCAGAACCTCCAAGAGAATGATACATGAGAGTTTGATCACAATGATGGTTGAGGGCTGTTCAATTGAACATCGCTGCTGAGGGCAGCTGTTCCATGACCTCAGTTTGTTGCGATGGAACAACTGAGATGAGTCACGCTCTCGTAGACATACTCTGATGGACCTAGCGACACAGGATATTGTGAATATTATGTCAAAAGAGCTGTTGTTGGGGGTGCGCAATGGAGTGGCTCGATGGTGATAATTGACGATTGACCAGTGGAACGAGAGCAGCGATGACACAACAGGGCATTTCTTGGACCAATTCACTCCAATAACCGCCTAAAAGCATAATAGAAGACCTATTGACTGTGCGTCGAACAGTCTGTCTCTATATCCTCGATGTTGAGTGGCAGTCTTGGACAGTCTCACAGCATCAGAGAATGTCGCATCGCGGACCTCAGTTTGCTGCAACAGAACGTCGGGGATGAGCCGCAGTCACTTAGACATGCCCTAATGGACCAGGAGAAATAAGGTACGGCGAGTCCTAAGTCAAAAGAGCTTTCGTTCATCGTGTGTGATAGAGTGCCTCGATGGTGGAAAGCTGGTAATTGACGATTGTCCAGCCGAACGGCGAGCGAGGAGACCGCAACAAACGCCACAATTAGGCTGGCTTCACTTCATTGATCTTTAGAGATACTAAAAAGGGCCTTCAACTAAATGAGATAGAGTTGATCTTATTAGCTTTCATGTTTGGGACGACAGCGTTGACCAATCTGGCAGCATCAGTGAGAATGTTGTCGTAGACCTCAGTGTGCCACGACAGAACATTCAGAACGAGTCGAACTTTCTTACACATAATATGGTAATTATAGCGACATGGGGTATTATCAGAACTGATTCAACAAGCATTTGCTCGCATAAGCAATGTGTCTCGACGGTGATAGTTGACAACCGACGATTGCGCACAGAAGGACGAGCGGCGACACCACAACAGACGATTTAATTGACTAATGTCACCAGTGAGCACTAATATACATAAAGATTATCCCTTGATTGGTGAAAGGGAAGCTCTTCTCAGTGTATTTGATGTTGGGGCCCTGAGACGAGGTGACCCAGAGTCGTGATCAGTCTCGCGACATCTGCGAGATGAACACAGCAATTCCTGGCAATAGAACATTTGAGATGGGCTGGACAGCCTTTAAACATACTACAATGGGTCGAGAAATAATAATTATTATGATAGTCAAGCAATAGAGCCTTCTTTCGCTCTTGTTTGATATGGTGCTTGGCAACCACGATTGGATCACGTCGAGAACAACGAGCGGCGACATCACAACACGTGCTCCAGTTAACTATACACACTTCAATGAGTCTCCAAATACATAAAAAAGTCTGCTCAATCAGGTAGAGAGCACTTTATCTCATCAAATGTAATGCTGGGGTTCTCTGGTGCAGTCGCCGGCAGTCTCATAGAATGTTGTCGGAGCGCTCAGCGGTGACAATACCTTGTGTTATGGCAACAAAGCAATTGAGGTAAGCTGGTTTCTTTCCGACATACTATATCGAGCTACAAAATATCACTGATTGAGAAAGCTGGGCCAATAGAGCTTTTGTTCGACATGAACAGACATGCTGCTTGGATGGTCGAACGACAATCGGGTACAACGACGAGCGACGACATCACAACAGGACATTCCAATCGTCGTACCTCTCTCTAGAGAGTCTCCGATATCTCCATATGGGACTATCGATTGGTGCAAGTGCATTCTACCTCCCTATCTCCCTTCCTATGGACATCAATCAGCGAGTAAACTCGTGCAGGGTGAGCACGATTGAGACGCATCGCATCGCATCGCATCGCATGACGGTAGACTTTGCTTTTGCAGACCACGCCAGTGATCCTCTAGACTATTGCTCCTCTGGAGAACTAAGCTTAGCTGAGTCGTATGCGGCTCTGAGACGGTAACACTCGTGTTGGTCATGACAGCGCTGTTGTAATTGGCAACACTCTTCACCTGCGACAATGGACAATGACTGCTAATCTGATCAGACTGACTATCTCTATGGGCCTGCATGAAGTAGTACTCATTTAGCTCTCTCAAGATGCTCATTTTGGTTGCAACCTCGACGTGCGGCTCTGCGACGATGTCCTCGTCTACTCGATGTCGCGATTAAACAGACTCATCGACTCTTCTGGGGCATCATGGACCAAAGTCGGTACAGACTCATATTAATGAGCCTCAAGTGACTCTCTCGAGGTTCAAAATTGTCTAGGTCGTAATTGCGATGTCTATTTCTGCATCAGTGTCCTCGTCCTACGTGTCCGGTCACGAACAGCGCTGTCGTGGTGATCGAACCAACTTACGAACACTTTCGTGACACGATGTCGACGGCTAAGCTAGGCAAATTGTACCAACGAACCAGGGTCAATTAGAAGTCAATTCATTCTTCTAGAATTTCCACTTTACTGGGTCATATCGCAGATATGCGGCTCTGCGATAAAGTCCTCGTGTTGAACGACGAGCAGCGCGGGCGCAATTGGACCAGCCCTCCGATGATCACCTCACTTTATCTCACTCAACATCATCCATCCAACCTCGAATCCGCAGCAGATGAGCATTACTCAATTAAGGTTTAATTTCTGCTTCATTTACTCTCATTCAATCTCAATTACTGATTCACGAACTGACCTCACGGCGTCTCGGCTCCCTCGTCGGCCGGCACGGAGCCGGACTCCAAGCTCAATCGCCAACGGATAATGGCCAACGACCAACACGAAGTACGGCGGCACTTCCGCTGACATGGTAGATACCATTCCTTCAACCTGAGACCGCTAACAAAGAACCACCCGCCTCTCCGGCATCGCAATTGTCAACCAGCAAGAGCACGAGTTCCGCGCATGCACGCAGCCAAAAGAGATAAGAATAGCCAGCCACCTCCACTCTGTCAAAAAAACCTTAGCGCACAATGCCATGTGGAAGAAACGCCAAGATCTTCAACTGGACCTTTAATGCCACCGGATCCGTTGACAGTGGATCAAACTCATATCAATCTTACACAATCATTCAATGAGATTGTGCCTCGTGCCAATTAACTTCACCGGAGTGTCCCAGATCCCAGATCCCAAAAGATTAAAATCGCGGCTCCGAGTTGTCCGGTCCATGGTGTCAAGACCGAAAGAGAGCAAAAATTCCTTACACATGGCTTAGACATCTTTTGACGTTTGCGTCTCGAACGGCCTACGACCGGGATAAGTTCTTCCTTGAATCTTGGCTATGAATCAAGTGGAACTCAACTCATTGCTAGATTGGCGAGCTGAAGGCACCGTGTAGCCCAAAGCAGAAAGGAAGAGTGGGCGGTGCGGGATGTTACAGTACAGTTGAGTGAGATTCGGCAAACAAAACAGAGAGGGGGAGATCCTGCAGCGATGTCTTGGCTAAAGCGAAGAGGGGGCTAACTAGACTGCGTTATGCAGTGAAGGATGCACTGGGCATATGATGTCGATACACGTAAAGCAGGGAAAAGAGAGACGGCAACGAGAAAGGATGTGATCAGAAAAGACCTTTTGTCGCAAACGCAAATGCAAGAAGGAATAGGGTGGCTGATTAAATTACATGGGCAAGTGTTCGTTTGTTCGTGCACGAGTTTTTATGAGACATCATGTTTTCTCGCTGTTGGTGTCACATCTGAACCATCCGGGGTCGAACACGAATTGAGGGGGAAGCTAAAAAGAGGGCAGAGAGGCAGAGGCCTCAAGACAAACGGCCAACGCCAACACCAACGTTTTTGTCTCAGCGTAGCATTCACTCAATTAGAGATAAAGATAAAGAGAAAGGAATGTCTTGAGTTACAGCACATGAACGCCACAGCGGAATAACCAACGTTTGACAAAAACAGCAACGAAAAACGACATCCTCGTGAATTTGGGGATCAAAGCTTGGGTAGCTTAGCTTAGCTCATGTGGAGACGAGACGGGAGAGAAGAGGACAGAGCTTGTCCCCCGTCCGCCCGAGCGAGCACCAACTGAAGCATGAGCTTATGCAGGGTTCCATTCACTGTGTGTATCCGTACACAGCTTCAATGAGAAGAGACGAAATATAGCTTCAGGTCGTACAAGGAAGGAGAAAAAAAGCTTGGGTGACATCACATCCCTCGAACGATTGAGGGGAAATGACAAGGAGTAGATGAGGAAATGGAAAGAGTCGAGATGATCGTGTTGCGACCTGCGAAGCACGGACACCGGAAGCTGCCGCAATCGAACCAAGAAATGTGACAGACGAGATTAACTCAGATTGCTCCAGTCAAGTAAGAGTTACTACAGTAGATAGATGAAAGCACAGGTTGAGATGAAATGTCAGCGCTTGTGAAGCAACTACGGTAAAAAGAAAAGAAGAGAGAGTCTTTCTTGGGTACATCATGTATTTTCCAGTAAGAGTCAATTCAATTTGCCGAGAGACAGGCACAGAGCAGCATTCCATCGACACACACTGTTTTATGGAAATGGTTAGCCGACGCGGCCCGCTGCAGGGACGTTTTACGCCGCGTCATGTCACAAAAAAACAAAAAACCAGAACCAACAACAGAATTCCTCCCTCTAAGCTTAATGTGACTGTGACTGATTCAGCTGCACAATCCCGTGAATTAAAATTTGTGGCTGATTTAGATAAAGCACGGGCAAAGGAAGGAATGAGATTGAGTCAAGATGCTCTGCCTCGTGAAAAAAATAGAAAGAAAGCGGATCCGAACGAAGGCTGATAGCTTGACACGCTAGGACAGGGCTGATTGATAGCATCCCAATTTCTGTGGGGATGATCAACGAGATTGACAGACACTTCAACGTCATATCGATCCTTCACCAAGATTCAGAAAACAAGAAAAACGAGGTGAGAATACGATGGTGAAAGAGGATCATATCACAGTAAACATCTGCAATTTGCCCATCACTTACCCATCGCGATGACCAAGTTCCTGCTGCTCAAAACCTCTTCAACGTCACCGTATCTCTCAGCCCTAGATGCCACTAGCCGCGCCGCAAGATGCCGCAAAACCATGCCGCAAGCTGTTCACCCCTCTCGGTGTTGCTCTCCCGCTTTGCTACGGTGAAGACCCGGTGAATCTTGAGACCTCATAAATTAAAAACGCGCCGACAGACAGGTATGTAGGCCCGCGTTTAAATGGCGATTCCCGAAACACCGTTGCTCGTGATACCGTAAAACACACCATCAAACGGACGACGACAGGCACGTTTCGACGATTATTTCCCGCGATGCGGCCCAGGTCCCTTTTCTCTTCAGGATTGGTGGGGGAGTACATCTAGTCTAACGCGTGCCCTCCGTTCCGGCCCCCTCCGCTCACGCGGGCATGGGCAGGTCAAGTCCAAAATGGGCTGTTGGCAGAATCAGGCCACTTTTTGGAGTGAACCCCAGTCAGTCATTCTCATTCAAACCACCACCACGGGTGAAGTACGTATGTATCAACGATGAGGGTCAGTTTCAATGATGTGCAGCTCTTTGCTTTTTTTTCCCCCGGGACAGCGGACGGGAGGCTGCTTTAGTGGTGAATCATCGACCCATTGCGACGTAATTGATCCGAGGAGCTGTGACGATTTTGTGTCTATTCAGAGATGATTAGATTCATTGAGGTAATTTACGGACAGAGTCTCAGGAGAGAGGTGAGGATTGTTTGGTGGATGAATTGAGCATCGCGGGTTGAGGCAGAAGCGTTGGAGATGGAGGTTTGATTGAGAACAGACGTCGACATGGGGTCTTTTGGGTTGCATGCACGGCATTCAAACAAATGGGAACACGAAAATGTAGGTATCTATCTGTATACCCTCACATCTTGCATCCCAATTCTCGTTCCTGGACTCCATTTCCCTTTTAAATGTATCCGCTTCATACTACGCGACGATAACACAATCCCTGACTCCCGACCGGTCTCGACCATGCAAATCGATCATATCAGCATGTACTCCGTAATCTGCATGTTCTACAATTATTTCCCGACAATTTGTCTCACTGCGACTCCATCTTCGGTGTTCGCCAAAATATAGAACGTTTGGTTGACCTTCTAGGCCTCGGGATGTTTTAATGTCCAACGGCGATTGACACGCTGCGCGGAACGGTGCCGGGGCCGGACGGACGTGGGGAGGGGCCTCTGGATCGATAGGCGAGGAGCGAGTTTCTGTTTCGCTTCGGTAAATGCGGATTGCTTCTGAATGAAGAGAAAGAGACGGGAAGTGTTTATTTAGTGCTTTTTTATTTTTATTTTTACATTCTAGCTCTGGGTTGGTTTAACTGGGCTGAGGCTGATGGTGGATACGGTCTCACGAATTATTGAATCCTTTTGATGGATTTGCTTAAGAAATGGCCGCGTAGCGCAACGCACGCACGCATATCAATTCAATTCGATGTGTTAAATTCAACGTTGGAAAGCAAAAAAAAAAATAAAAAAAAAATGCATGTCTCGGCACAAATCCAACGCCTCAAACGACAATGTCTTGAATGATAACAACATCGCTTACAGCTTTAATTCTTCGCCACGGGATCAAACGGGACAAGCTTTCGTTTGACAAACGGCGAGCCAGAAATGATTGACTCGCGAGTCATGATTGGGCGGCACGGACGAGTCTGACAGCTTATGAGACAGGGATCAGTGCTGTTCTGGACCTTCTGGAAATTCCGAGGTGCAGCGGGTAAGGAATTCTGACAGCTTCTCACTCAATTGCAGAAGCATTTTTAATTCGGTAGATGTTATACCACGACGTGTCAACGTAACCTCCACTAACTGTTAGTTGTTGGTTAAGAAAATGCAGGTAATTGGCACAGCGGAAATCTTCAACAGCTTCGCTTGCTTGCATCCTCACGCACAGGGCACTCGTTGGCTCTGGTACATACCTTAACCATTGAAGTCTAGAGCGCTGTCGATCACAAACGGACGGACGGCGGGGAGCGGCATGTCAGCCGCTGGGAATAAACGGAATTCGTTTGCGTGCGCATGCTGCCAGGTAGCCGCCGTTTGAACTTGACTCTGAATTAAAAAAGCAGGGTTAGTTATTTGAGATCTCGATGTGTACAGTAGGTAAGGTAGATGCTTGTTATGGCAAACGTTGTGAAAATCCCCATTCCCATATTTACAAGGGGGTGTCACCGAGGTGAGGACCTGAGGCTTTAGTGGCCGAGGGAGAGCGGAAGACGGAGGGCGAGGACCCCCGAGAAACGAGCGAGAAAACGACCCATGATGGTATCAAAAGTGGTCAATTAACTTGCCCATCCTCTAAATCCCATCCCATGGCCCATGTGCGGTCTTCCGTGTCCTGTTTGTCCCTCTCTGTCTCTTCCCGGCTCAGGTATCCTTAGCTTAGCTATCTCTTTGAGCGGCACAAGCCTCCAGTGGGGTCACGACAAGGGTGTAGGACCTATCAAAATGAGCGCAACCGAAGGTACATTTGCACGCGCCTAAATTTGCGTGTGATAGAAGTACCAGCAGTCAGCCGAGTTACAAATAGCTACCTCACATACTTTACAGCCGTATCGGGTCTGCGACCTTCGTTGATTTCCTGATATCGGCTGTAGATAGCCTCCTTTTTCCTTCCTTTTTTTAACGGGTCGA